>JAABOM020059514.1:0-12735 GCA_011800125.2 Solanum clarkiae
TGGGTATATTCGAGGGTATGACGGGGCCCTGTCCCATCCTATGATTTAGTTCGTATGTATAGAGGTATGTGGATACACGTGGGTGTGGGAGATTGCATGTGGTATGACTATGTACGAATGATACGTTTGCTGGGCGGTTCTACCGCAGCGGTGACCTTATCAGCCCACATATGTATGTATATGGATATTTGCTATATGTTGGGGGTACCATTTGCAGGTGTGGTTAGTTAGTAAAACAGAGAAAATTCTGCCAAAATTTCGGTAGATTCCTTAGCTATTATAGATGGAAATCCAGTTTAGTATTTGTCTAGGTGTCAAATCGGCCCTAATAACGGTCCCTGGGTTGGGTCGTGACAAGATATTACTATATTTATTTGCTATCAAGTAAGGATGAAGTAATCGAAGCATTTAGGCAATACAAAACTGAAGTTGAAAATTAGTTGAATAAAAAGATAAAAATGATAAGAAGTGATAAGGGTGGAGAATATGAATCTCCATTTGCAGAAATATGTTTGGAAAATGGAATTATCCATCAAATGATTGCCCCTTATTCACTCTAATCTGATGGAATTGCGGAAAGAAAAAATCAAACTCTGAAGGAAATGATGAATGTCTTACTTATAAGTTCAGGTTTACTTCAAAACTTGTAGGGGAAGCTATCCTTACAGCAAATCACATACTCAATAAGTGCTCCATAAAAAGATGTAATTAATTCCATATGGAAAATGGAAAGGAAAGAAACCCAACTTGAAATATTTCAAAATATGGGGGTGTCTAGCAAAAATTCAAGTTCCTATGCCAAAAAGGTTGAAAATAGGATCAAAGACTATAGACTGTGTGTTTATTCGATATAATAGAAACAGTAAAGCATATCGATTTTGGTTCATAAATCTAAATATCCAGATATTCAAGAAAATACGGTAATTGAATCAAATAATGTTGAATTCTTTAAATACATTTATCCGTATAAAAGCTAGATTTGAAGAGTCTAGTGGAGGTTCTGAACAACCTCAAGTTGAATCAAAGAAAAATATACAAAATGGAGAAAATCAAAAGGCATGGTAAGCATCAAAAGACTGCTACTTCCTTTGGATCAGATTTTGTTACATTTCTCATTGATAATGAACCTCAAACATTCCAAGAAGCAATGTCCTTTGTGGATTCACCTTTTTGGAAAGAAGCTGTCAATAGTGAGATTGAACCAATCTTGAATAACTATATTGGGAGTTGATTGATCTTTCTTTGAGAAATAAGTATGTAGGATCAAAATGGATCATTAAAAGGAAAATGAAGACAGATGGAACTATTGACAAGTACAAGGCAAGACTTGTACTCAAAGGCTTCAAACAAAAGAAAGGCCTTGATTACTTTGATACATACTCGCCAGTGACAAGGATTACATCTATTCGGATGTTGGTAGCACTATCAGGAGTATATAATCTTGAAATCCATCAAATAGATGTAAAAACTACTTTCTTAAATGGAGAAATGGAGGAAGAAATTTACATAGAACAGCATAAGGGTTTTGTAGTTCCTGGTGAGAAAAGGAAAGTGTGTAAACTTGTAAAGTCACTCTATGGACTGAAACAAGCACCAAAATAATAGCATGCAAAGTTTGATCAAACCATGTTGGCAAACAGATTTATGATTAATGAGTGTGATAAATATGTTTACATCAAGGACACTCCAAATCATAAGATTATTGTTTGTTTGTATGTAGATGATATGTTGATCATCAGTAGAGACTTGGCCGACATAAATTCTACTAAGAAAATACTTTTTAGTAAATTTGAAATGAAAGACCTTGGAGTGGTTGATATTATCTTAGGAATCAAAATTCTTCAAACTCCACAAGGTTTGGCTTTGCCGCAGTCTCACTATATTGAAAAGGTACTTGACAAGTTCAGGTATTTGGATTTCAAGATTACCTAGACTCCAATGGATGTGAGCTTCCTATTTAGAAGGAATAGAAGTGAAAGCGACTCACAATTAGACTATGCGAGAGTATTGGAAAGCTTGATGTATATCATGATTGTACATGACCAGATATAGAATGTGGTATTAGTAGGTTGAGTAGGTACCCTAATCGAACTCATTGGATGGCAATGAAGAGAGTTTTAGGATATTTAAAATATACTCAATACTATGCTTTGCATTATGATAAATATCCAACAGTAATTAAAGGATATAGTGATGCAAATTTAATAACTGGATCAGATAAAGTAAAATCCACAAGTGGATATATATTTACTTTAGATGGTGGAACAGTTTCTTGGAAATCATCTAAACAAACATGTATTGCTTATCCATTATGGAATCTGAATTCATCGCGTTAGATAAAGTTGGTGAAGAAGCTGAATGGCTCCAAAACTTCTAAGAAGATATCCCTTTTTAGCCTAAACTGTTAGCACCTGTATGTATACATTGTGATAGTCGGGCTGCAATAGGTAGGGCAGGGAGTATGATGTACAATGCTAAATCACGTCACATAAGATGGAGACATTATACCATCAGAGAACTATTCTTTAGTAGAATTATCACAATTGATTGTGCAAGGCAAAAAGATAATGTGTCGGATCCACTTACAAAAGGCCTAACTAAAGAAGGAGTTGAAAGGTCATCTAAGAGGATGTGTTTAAGGCCTAGGACAAGTCAAACATGATGGTAACTCTGCCTAGAAGACTGGAGATCCCAAGAGCAAGGTTTAAGGAGATCAAACAATGTTGTGTTTGATGGCCCAACCTTGTCAAATAATCTAACACATTCTCATGATAAAGACAACGTTCAATGATCTGGATAAAGTTTATACTAAAACTTTTTAATAATTTCTAAATTTGGTAAGGTATGACCAAATAGTTTCTCTCCGGGAGTAAACATTTAGAAATTACCTATGTGGGAGTGAAATGGAAGCCGTTTTAAGGAGAATGTTAGTAAAGGACGATTTTCTAAATGACTGAAACGAACAAAATGGTGAGAACCATAGATGGTAAAAGGTTGGTTGTGTGACTTATATTATCTAGGTATATATTCAAGTTCGACAGTTCAAAGATATCGCATCTATCGATTGATCGAATTAATCCGATATATGTTCACTATGAAAAGTTTAAAGGGAAACTCACTTATCCCGATGCAACTAGTCTTTGTTTGTAATCACACACGAGTCTGTGTATAACTATCTTTCATGTTATAGTCATTCCTATTCATGTGGGGCGTTGTTACGTTCAATGTATAATGGTTGAATGGATAATAGTACATTGTATAACGGTTGGTGTACTGAAAATAGTGAAAATTGCAATTATGAATGCATTCATTTCATTTATGAACATTTATGCAACTTTCGTATTTCGGTGCAACCTTTCGTCTACTGTCCATGAATCATTATATCATCCTATTAACTATAAATATCTAAATCCTTCTTAGATATTGGTACAGCTTAACGACTTAAGAACTTGAGAACTTAAGAGAAAAATTAAGGAACTTTTGGTAGAAAAGTTTAAGACAAGTTTCAAGAAGAAAAAATGTTGTTTAGAAATTCAAGTGTGATTGCAAGCCATTGAGTGGTTCGCTAGACAATAAATTTGAGGTACTGCTATTTATTTATTGTGAGTCATTTTATCCTAGGAGGATATATTCCATAACCTCGGGTACTTGAGGGGAATAATTTCCTTAAGGTAACTCTATGAATTAAGAGGACTTGATTCTTCTCTCCTTTAATCTAATCTAATATTTTCGAAATTAATTTAACTTTATATTGACTGTTACATTAATTATATGAAATTCGTATGAAGTTATTTCATTGAAAAAATTAAAGATTATACTACACAATTTTCATTATTACTTATAGTAACAACAGATATTACAGTCAAAATAGTCGTATTTGTGTTGTGATTCATATTTTAATAGTTGAGCAGCATTTGAAGGTGGTCAGACAGGGTAAAACTCGTGTGGACAGATCCGAAACACGTGGATTCATCTTTCAAGTATGCTAGACTTTCCTTACCTCTAAGATGAGTTGAAATACATGTATATTGAGAGCTTGTTTGTGGTTGGAAGTCCTGATTAAGATATGTATATATATCGTGAGGTTGATTGTTAGTTATATTTCCTTCTATGTAATTTAACACTGTTGTCATGATTTGTTAGTACCTGTCTTCTTGGATAGTCGTTGTACTTAGCATATGGGGTAACTACAGTTATTTTGGGGATACTTGTGGTTGTTCTAGTACTGTTGAACTACAAATAGGCTTAGTAAAGGCTAGACATAGGCTAATTCCTTGAGACATGTATGTATTCAGGCTTAAATGCTTGTTACACCCAATGAATTATCGAAATATCCCTAGAATGGAATCATGTGCATAACGCGTCTTCCAGCTCCAAAGGAAAATTCGAGATAGAACTTGCGATCAGCACAAAAATAAAGTGGGAAGATGGTCTCGACCCGATCTTAGAGCAACCGAGTTGGAAAATAATTTTTCATAATTAAATCCAAGACAGATTGAGTGTGTGCCTAGGGCATGGATCTACACTTGGGATTTTTCTTAAACTTCCTGGAAAGAACTTATTTTTAGAGAAATTCACAAAATACACATGTTCGCGCCTCACGGACATGGTATTTCGAGATCAAATTTTATTTGTTTAATTTGGGAAGGGTACTTTGGTCATTCTCTGACCCCTCCTAAGACAATAAATGAGTTTAAGGGATCTTTCACATCAAGCCAAGTCCAAAGAATTTCTAGCAACTAAGTTTTCGTATGAGTTGATAGAAGGGTCAATTTCAAATGACCATATCTCCTAAAACAGAAGATATTCGAATTAGCTTTCCAACACATCTAATTTCGCATTAATAGAGTTCAGAGTAGAAAGTTATGTCCATTTTAGTGAAGGAGCGCAGAGCTATCTGAAGGTTCGTGCCCTGAGCGCTTTGCGGACAGAAAGCGGACCCAGACTGGATAAGCAATGACATTTTTTCTTTTATTTTAAGGGTACTTTTATCCTAAAATCTTTGGGGGTCTATTTAAGGTCCCAAAACGCACAAAACATCAATTTTCATGATCAAAAACCCTTTCCTTCACTCTTAAGCATGAATGTTCAAGAATCATCAAGAAAGTCATCACGTTAGGATTTGCTTTCAAAATTTTTCCTCAAGGGTTTCAAGAAACGAATTCAAGAATCCCAAGAAAAGAATTCTTGATTCTCTTTTTCAAGAATCAGGATTCTTCATCAAGAACTCTAAAGATTCCAAGTCAAGAATTTAAGAATCTTCTTCAATTCTTCCAAGAACTAATCTCTAAGGTATGTAAAACCCTCCAAAAATTATTCTACTATTATTTTATTATCCTTAACTACTAGTTTCTACCCAAGATCATAATTATGAGTTGAGATCAAAGTTTCCTCTATTACTAATGAATTTCATCAAAATATTGTTCATGCATATTTTCTTGATAAGGATCATGATTCTTGCTTATTTTTATTATTGAATTGAAATATTGAGACAAGATTTACAACTATGGTTGAAATTATGAGAGCCCTATATCTATTTCATGAAAAGTAATAAAGTTTACAATTTGAGTTAAGTCTAAGAAGTATTTTTAAAGTTTGTATTTTGTAAGATAGCTGAGTAATGTATATATGTTTTGAGATAACTGTATTGATACCATTTTCAGTCAAAGAAAAGAGACTAGTTGAGAAAAGTTTAAGAAAAGATAAAGTTGGGCTCAGTCCCAAAGGATTAAGAAGGCATTTTGAGAAGTCTTACTCTTGAAGTTATAAGCATGATAAAAGTTATTTTGGGAGTAGTATTGAGCACCGATATGAGCGAGAGTAATCATAACTTGAACTCATAAACTACGTAGCCACCGTAGGATAGGATTGTACTAGAAGACAATTCTTCCTCACTTTTCACTGAGATGGCCCAGTTTTGAGATGGATCCACTCCCCTAGTTTTCGTTCCTTACCCCGGCAAAGTATGGGATGGCTATGGCAGCGTGGGCAAGATGTTTTATCATCACAAAGCTCATAGTGGTGATTGTCAGTTAGAGAAACACCCCAGAAGTAAAGTTTATTATTTTACACACTGAGATTTATCAATTCTCTATTCAAGTATTTCTCTCTATTATGTTGCATAATAAATTGAGTTGAGCTATTAGTAGATCTAAGCATTTGAGTGTTATATTTTTATACATTTATTTATGCTCACGGATGCATTAAAGTAAGTATTTTTTTATATTAAGTTGCACCTTGAAACGAGTTTAAGAATATATATTTTACTTACATGGCATACTTTTATATATTAAGCTATCTCAAAGTTCAGTTTTAAAGTGAGTATCCTATCCTTACTACTTTTTGGCCATCTTACATACCGTACATTCAACGTACTAACGCCTTTGGAGCTGCATCGTTTTATGATGCAGATGTTGGTATTCATGTTAGCAGATGTTCAGTGAGACAGTACCCATTAGCGGTGGGTGAGGCCTCTTTGCATCCAAAGGAACTCGGGAGCCTTTATTTCTTTGTATTTATTTTAGTTGAGGTACCCATGAGCCTACTCCGCGCCGTGTTCAGAATCAGCACTTTAGAGGCTTCATAGACTAGAAAGATATTGTTCAAGTTATTTCTTTGAAATTATTGGAAAGATTTTGAGTTAAGTTGTATATATTACTATTGTATCTTTAAGTTCATGCATTTTTTAGCCCATTCTAGTTCATTACGATATTAATTTTTTTTGCTTGGAACTAGAAATGGTTTTTGAATGTCGGCCATGTCCAGGGTGTAAGCTCGAGGTGTGAAAAAGATGGTATCAGAGCCACTGTTGTGTCAGCCTTGTCTATGTGGGGCTAGAGTTCAACTGAGTTTAGGCAAATCCCTGTGAGGAAAGGCAAACCTCAGTGCTGAGTCTAGGCAAATCCTATGCGGTAGGGCAAACCTCAGTGAGGACGTTGAGTCCATATAGAGGGTGTATGTAACAACCCATCTTGAGAGGGATATCCCATATCGGCAAAACACATGAGAGATATTGGGTATATAAAGTAATGGACTGGTCTATATAGTGTAAGGCGCCTTTTGGGCTGAGTCCAAAAGGACAAATCCATGATGGGCTAGGCCCAAGAGTGGGCAATACTTCACAGTGTTTGGGTCATGTCGTTACAGATGGTATACGTAACGCCTGGCTCACTTAGGCAAATCACACATCGAAAAAGAGAGAAGAGTTTTGGGCTATTTAAGTGAAGGACTGGATCTAATACTGTGAGGCACCTTTTGGAGTGAGCCCAAAAGGATAAATCCGTGATGGGCTAGGCCCAAGAGCGAACAATACTTCATAGTATTAGGCCAGGTCGTTACAAGTGGTATTTGAGTCGACTCTCGACTAGTACAATGGTGGGGCAAACCTCAGCGAGCACACTGAGTCCCTACGAGGGGTGAGTGCCATGACGACGATACATAACACCTGGCTCATTTAGGCAAACAGCACATTGGAAAAGAGGGGGAGAGTTCTGGCTATTTAAGTGAAGGATTGGATCTAATACTGTGAGGCACCTTTTGGGGTGAGCCCAAAGGGACAAATTCGTGATGGGCTAGGCCCAAAAGCGGACAATAGTTCATAGTGTTGGGCTAAGTTGTTACAATACTACTGAGATATGCTGGTTGTGAAGCTATTGTTGATTTTATACTATACTGTGGATTGAATCTGCTATAGATATGATTCTGGTGGGCCAATTTGTTTGGGATACCTATGATACAACCATACATTGGACTGATTCTGGTATAGATATGATTCTACTAGACTTGTTTGTTCTGGATACTTGTGATATATCAAATGGTTACATTTTGGGTCTGAGACCCCAGCCATTACATATTTAGGGCTAGGCCTCGCTGATTGATTTTCTTGGCTTCGAGACCCATATTTACTCAAGGTATTGGTGATTGACTGGAACGTGGTTTATTTGGCTTTGGGTTGGCATGACCCTATATTAGCCTATGAGATATATACTTCTGTATACAGTTGTTGGTCCTTGTACATTTGTTCTCCTTACCTTAGGCTGATATTAGTTAGTTGTATCTAAGGGATGGTGACATATGGTTGTGTGAATTGGATTGGGTGGTATGTATATGTTGTAAGTGTCGTTGCCTACATTCACTCTAGCATGATATGATTTTGGAGTTTTGGATCCGGATAAATTGGTTGAGTGAGGGACTGTTTTGATACTTCGAGCCTACATGATGCTCCCTGTCACTATTTGAGCTCTGGTAGTCACGTCTGAGTTTCTGCCCAGGAGTCGCGACCCATCGTTCGAGTGAGTTCGGTGACTATGATTGGGATGTCGGGTGATAGATACCGATTTTGAGGTTCGAGGCCCAATTAACTATTCCTGGGTTCAAGGACCAGTTGATTATTTTGTAGTTCGAGGCCCGATTGACTATTCCTGGGTTCGAGGCCCTATTGATTATTCTTTAGTTCGAGGCCCTATTGATTGTGTTAGAGGGATTCTTTCTCCCGCGGGGGATACATCCCACCGTTATATATACTGCCAGACCATTTGGCCCTGGCTGATTGCCCCGATCGGAGGCCAGGTCGGGAAGGGGGTTCAAGGCTTTATTTGATATTATAGGGGTTCGAGGCCCCATATGATAATGGTTATTATGGATGGGTGAAGGACCCGATTGATCACCTGTGGATCTACACACCTATACATACCCTGATTGTGCATGGGTGTACTCTATGGGCTTATGGAGGCTCAGGGAGTGTACATATTTAGACACTAGGGATTTACACCCACGTACAACTGACCCCTGGATCATGTGATATTGAAAGTTGGGTTTTGTGAGTTCTATGCTGATTTTGTCAGTTAGGTTGTGCATGGGTGTACTTTCTAGGCTTATGGGGCCTAGTCGACGTACAAGCATAGATATTAGGGCCTTGCACCCATGTACAACACTATGTCTCAATCCGGTGATAGTTATGTTTTTGGCTTACTCGTGTTTCGTCAATCAGTCTCATTGTACACTACTTGGGTTAGTTCAGTTGGGATCCGGTGATTCTCTGGACATGCTTACTCCGTGATCAGAGTTCAGATTTTGCTACATTTACTCTAGTTCTCTAAATTAGAGACTTCTATAATATAGCATTTCACTCAGTTGATCGATGATGCCTACTAGGTGCCTGTTACCGGTACTTACCCCTATATTTTTACATCTTCCCATGGTGCAGGTCTAGATATTAGCCACAGTCATTGAGCTAGGGGTTTGTAGGCAATTCGGAAGACATTGATGAGCATCAGCAGCTCTGGATATTCTGCAGTCTCTTTCGATTTTGACCTCCGTCTTTTGTATTCAGACACTGGCCTTGTATATGTAGTGCCATTTGCATGTGTAGATTGTTATTCTAGTTATGTATGTAATATGTATATTTTATTTGAGTCTATAGTAGCTTTGTACAGTTGACTTCCGGTTCTAGGTAGGTTTTAGTTATTTATATTGTTGTGGTTGCTATGTTTTGCCTAGAGAGCTAGGACAGATACCTTGTGGCTTGGATGATTGGCTTGCCTATAGGTGGAATCTAACAGGCGCCATCATGACTGGGTCGTGACATATAGTTTATCCAAATATTTTATTGTATTGTACTGTACAATACAATATCATACTACACTGTACATTATGGGTAATTTACAGTGTCATTGTCAGGCAACTTCATCGAAGGTTAGGCTAATTCATATAATGTCGCTGTCGGCCAACTTCCTCGGAGGTTAGGCTAATTTAATCTTATACTTGATTCATATTGCTTAATTATTTTTTTGGTTGCCCATTCGACATTCGGTACCCGCATTGGAGCCCGACAAATTTAGATTCACGTTGTATAGGGCCCATTCAAGGAAGTGCTCCCTGTCAAGAATTTTTTCATACCCAGGGCTCGAACCTAAGACCTCTGATTAAGGAAGGAGAAGTGTCATCCACTACAGTACTTCCATCTTATTATTATTATGGTCAATTTGACTTATCTAATTTTTTACCACATGCATAAATTCAATTGTATCATTTTAATGTTAAATAATCTTAAACTGAAAAACCTAAAGGCCTAGCTAGCATATCAAATATTAAATATATTAAATTGCCTTATATTGCTTTGGACCAATGGGTCACATGACATGTGCACTATCTACTTTGCACATTCTATGCTTTAGCCGTTTGCTTGCCTACTTTGGTCTATCTGCAACTTTGATTTGTTGTGCTTAGAAGCTCCAACAAGTTTTAAAGTTTTTTTTTATCGGGTAGAAGAGTGAGTTTGGCACAACCTTCCATCCTTAGATTGATAACCAATTTAAGAGGATGGGTGGCCAAATAAGGCGGTCATAAACGACAAGCAATGACAATCAAAGTTTGCTCTCACCTAGAGGCTAGCAGTAAACTTAGCTACACTAAAGTATTTAGATGTACTCTCATACGATAAAATGAATTTATTCTATTGATCATTTGCTAATATCGAGGCTCTACTCTAGACAACTAATCTTTGGACAATTAATTTAGAGTTTTCTTTTGGATAAATTTAATATGAATCATGTTGCATACAATAAGAATTGCAACAGACTCATATAGTATTTTTTTCATACTCAAGTTTATATGCACGATTTGAACAAAAAAGAGAGAATAATGTCGAAACTCACTTGTTGATTTGATGGAGGGGGTATTGTTTTTCAATCATTAAAGGTTAAGGTCTAAGGAGGTGAGGATGACAATATGGCAGATGCTGCGTGTCTGCAAAGCAAATTGATCTCAACTCACAAATTTTTTAAATCATATCTTATATGACAATTTCTTTTTTCATTTTCAATTCATACCATCTGGCCCAATATAGACCCTTCCTGCACAAATTCGCTATACATAAATTATTAATTTCTTTTATTTTTTAGTTGAATCTGATATGAAAATAAATTCATAACTTTTTGATACTTTTTTTTTTGCTAATTAACATCTCAACAACTAATTAATAGTTCCCAGTTAATATTTCAACAATTATTTCTTAATTGCTAATTAACTATGTTTAATTAATATTTCAATAACTAGCAATTTACTAACACATCTAGTTTAAATTTTAGAAAAAATAGTTAAAATTAAAGCCAAAATCTAATATAAAAAGCTTATATCTTTGATTTTTTACTAATTACAAAAATTTTATTTCTTTGAGTTCCTATTTGATACCTTAAATCCGCAACTCATTCCCTCCCCCTCCCCTCCCCCCCCTAATATTAATTTAAAAAATAATTACTTTAACCTGCCCCACCTCGCTCCACTTCACATAAGTTTAAACTCACCTTGCCCCATGTAATTCATATTAGCTCCCTCCGTCCATTTCCATCCCTATAAGAAGGTGAAGTATATTTTACTCTAAATGCAATTATATATGTTGAGCATATGAGATACTTCTATTATTTAATATTTTCAGTGCCATCAGCATAATTCAAGTAGAACCAAAAGGCTAAATCAAGCCCGAGTGATAGTTGTCATATTCGAAGATTAGTGGTGGCACTGGACGTTCTTGGATTCTTCCCGTCTCCTTATAAATTAGTGATTGTCTTTTATGATTCGAGATTCACTGTGTATATTATTTTGATTATACACACATATATATAGAGAGAGAGCATTGTATTATGATCCAGTGTAGACAAGGGATTTGTTGTGTTATGTATGTATTGTAGTTTGGTTTCATTTCATATATTTATTAAACTATTTTTATCGTACTTATTACGAGTCGTTTCGGGTCAGGATTAGACTTGCCTATTAAAATTAAGATAGACATTATCATGGGTTGTAAGATTGACAAATTGAATTTCTTTTAAAAAGGGGTTAAGCTCACCAAATGGCTGATTGCTTTGGCAATTGGCTTTTACAATAAAGACACGTAATAGTAGTACAACTTGAGATACTTAGGACCCGTTTATTATTTATCAGTTTTTTAATATAAAAATTTTACATTCATTTGAAGTTGTATTTCAAATATAATAACAATTTTATAAATGATATTTCGGGGAAACTTTTTGGTTTAGGTGGGCTCATGATTCCAATCATGTAGAGTAATATTATATTTTTTAAAAAAATTATTTAAAAAGATCATATGTATTCAAAGTTCAAAATATTATATAATTGACCATGATTACAGACACTTCCTTTAATGAATTTAAGAGTTCAAATCTTAAAAGCAATAATATTTTTTTGTCGTGTTTTTTTTTTCAGGCTGCTTAAGACAATAATATTCCCTTTGTTATAATTTATGTGATATTTTCTTATTTAATAAATATTATTAGTATTTTATTCCTACTTACTCATATTTTTTTAATTTGATAAAAGAAAAATCATAAATGTGTATTCTTTTTATTTGGAAATTCATTTATTTTAAGGATAATTTTGAAATATTGTAAAAAATTTCTTAAATTTCGTATCGAATTAGAGACTATATCACAAAAATTGAGATGAAGAAAATAACTAAAATAACTATTTAACTATATTTATTCTTAGTAATCTTTGATTTCAATATTAAACTCTCTCCTTTTGAGTTCCGAAAGAGCCTATACTCTCTCCATTTGTTGGTTATCATGTTAATTTGACTAACTTTACAAGTTAAATAAAATAATATTAATTTAATTTTTTTAAGAATAAAAAATTAAATATTATGTTGAATCCAGATGAAATCGTGCTAAGATGAAGGAAAGGGATTGAGGGATTGGAAGAGAGACGGTTACAAATGTA
>JAABOM020059515.1:0-12734 GCA_011800125.2 Solanum clarkiae
ATATATAAGGATAACATTGATGACGATCCATTCTTATATTTGAAGTTAGGCTCACCATTTGAGGTCAATGATGGTAAGAGCTACTCGTGTCATGTCTTCCATGTTTCTTACAAGTTATTAAAGCTATAATTATATTTAAGTATTTTGTGGGATTAGACTTAGTACCGAAAGAACTAGAGGTCAGTACCCTAGTCCCAAAACTACGTTTCATCGTAGGTGAAGGGATTAGAGGCGAGTACCCGATTCAAATAAGGGTTAGTAGATCCACTTAGGCATTTGGAAGTTCACCTTGGCAAGTGATTTCCCCTTTTCTTCTGGTGTAGGGTAGACACTGGGACTCCATGGACTGACTCACATGGTTTATGTCGGTTGAGGTTTCTTCCCACACTTATATATATATATATATATATATATATATATATATATATATATATACGTATATATGATGTTCTATGTAAGATGAATGATTTGCAAAGCATGTTTTACTTTAAGTATTAATCATGCATGCCATATTACTGTTATACTTTCCCATTGTCTAGGTATATGCATTTTGATTATGTTACCTATCTTTTGTTGCGTTGCATCGTACATATTTAGTATATTCAAACGTACTAACGCATACTCTATGCCTATATGATGTTACCATGTAGATACCGAAGTACCTATTGATCATCCTTCATGTGGCTAGATAGCCCCCTGAAAGATAAGCTTTGGTGAGTCCTCAAGTCCAGAGACACTAGCTATGCTACTCTTACTATTTGATGTATTTTCCTTATGTTGAACTCTTGATATTATAAGGGTGAGCCCGAAAAGTGTCTTGGCTCCCACTCATATCTATGTTAGAGGTGTCGTTGGAACAAGTGATATACTTATGATATGAGCTTGACTCTCAAAATGTTTTATGACTATTAAAGCTTTTTCCCTTATTCCCAATTTCCTCTTTTATTTATATCTATTTTGTTGATTATCTTGCTTCCATGATCAAGGATGTGTGTATGATATGCTAAGAGGCTTGTTTGGGGTCCCTTCGGGTTCTCAATTTGCCGTGTCAGTCTAGGACCTAGGTCCAGGTCGTGACAAACTTGGTATCAAAGTTCTAGGTTGTTAATGGTTCTCGGAATCTAACACATCGCATTGATTAGAGTCTTATTCATGGTTTTGAAGTGGGCCACAACTATGAATGAGAGGCTATGAGGCATTCTAGGAAATGTTTTCCTTCTTCATGGTCTATGTCGTTCTATAAAAGTTAAGTTAAGGTTTTCCCCTAACGAATATTCTTTGCTATTCTAGATCATGCCAATTCTAAGAGGAAGAAGAGCCTGTACTCCCGAGGAGCAATCAGCTCCTCCCGCTTCTCAAGATGGAGGAGTGGTTTATGAAGAATTCTGGGATACTCTTACCATGTTAGCTTATGTTGTGACTAAATAAATCAACCAAGGGGCCCAAGATCCTCATCCTTCTACATCGGCTTCAAGGGTGAGAGACTTTATTAGGATGAACCCGCTGAAGTTCCATAGGTCTAAGGTGTATGAGGACCCTCAAGAATTTACTGATGAGGTGTACAAGGTGTTGGCTATTATGGGGTTTAGATCAGTGAGGAAGGCGGAGTTGGTAGCCTACCAAATCAAGGGGGTGTCTCAAATATGGTTTACCCAATGGAAAGAGGAGAAGGGGAACAACAATGTCATCCTTTAGGAAGAGTTTAAAGTGGCACTTCTCAACCAGTTCTTTCCCCTTGAGCTAAGGGAGGCCAAGATGATGGAGTTTATGAATCTAAACCAAGGGTCTATAAGTGTGAGGAACTATTCCCTCAAGTTCAACCAACTTTCCAAGTATGCTTCACAATTGGTTGCCGACCTGAGGTTTAGAATGAACATGTTTGTGATGGGTGTATCCGATTTGGTGAATGAGGAGTGTTGTGTCGTTATGTTGATAAGTGATATAGATTTCTCCCGCCTCATGACCTATGTCGAATAACTTGAAGGAGAGAAGCTTAGAAAGAAGAGAAGTGAGGGATCCAAGAGGGCTCGAGTTGATGGTAGCTTCCAAGATCAAGAGTCCCACGATACTCCAAACAAGAGGGTCTCCAAGGATAGGGTGGCTATCCCTAAGTATCAAGGCAAAGGTGTTTGTGGACAAGCTTCTACTACATACAACAACAAGTGTGGAAGGTGCCATCGGGGTATTGTTTAGCTGGTTCTGGTGCGTGTTTTAGGTGTGGTGGAATAGATCATAAGTTGAGACATTGTCCGTGGGTCCCTAAAGATCATAAGGATAGTTGTCGACGTTCTCAACCATACCCCTCTAGGGGCCACTAGGCTCGGCAGGGTACTTCACAGGTAAGTCGAAGGTTTTAATTTTGATGGATCCGGGTTCCACTATTCCTTTCATTATTCTTTTTGGGTTGCTTATGGGCTTCTTATGTGTGTCGAGCTATTATGTGAACCTTTAGTGTCCACCCCCCCCTTTGTTGAGTCTATTGTTGCTAGAAGGTTCATAGGTATTGTTTCGTGTTCATATTGCATTAGATCTTTCTTTGTGACTTGTTGGATTTGATGTGGTTGATTTTGATGTCATACTTGGGACGGATTAGTTGCATGCATATTATGTCTCCTTTGTGAAACGACCCCAAAAAAAGGTGCCCGAAAATGTACCTCGAAAGTGCCCAGAATCGTAATTTCCATATATCTAGAATTCGTTTGTTATTTTGAAAATCTGACTTTATGTACTTGTTTAAGGGGTCAAGTTGAGTGGGGAATAGGTCCAACCCGAATTTTAGAGCAACCGTATCCAAATTCGAAAATCGCAAAAAATGTGATTTAGGAGGGTGAAATTTGAAGGAGAGAATCTCTTTACACATAAAGAACTAGGTGGCCCACCATGTATCAAATTAAAGCTCTTTGAATTAGTTTTCCAAGGCACTTGGTTTCACCTCATTCTAAGTTTGGAGGAAGGATTTATGTCCATTTTCGTATAACTCGTATGTGCAGAAATTCAAATTTCCAGTGAGCAGTCCATATTTTGGTCCTGTTTTTCTTGACTTCGGTCCAAGACTTTTAAGTTTCGGGCCTAAGGTTTCCCACACTTGAAAATACATATACTTAGACTTATTTCACCCTCATATCATCCAAAACATTCCCCAATACTCACCAAAACACTTAGCCAATTATTTACTCTCAAATTCAAGTCCCAAAACTCAAGATAAATCTTAAGGATTTCTTCAAAGATCTCACTCAAGCTTCAGGTCTCCATTAAAGTCTTCTTCAAGAACTTCTAAAAAGCTAAGGTATGTGGTCTTGAACCATTGGGTCCCTTCACCCATGGTGCCTAAACCCTGTTTTACTTAATAATGTAAGATTTAAAGTTGCTTTTACATGTGGGTCTTGTACATTGAGAAATTTACTGCACAATGATTTATGTTCATGAAAGTATGGTTATTTTAGTATGTTTTGAGCTCTATTTTGAGCTCTAGATTTTGGATCTAATGTTGGATTTGATGAGGGGTTTTGATGCGAATGTCTTGGGGGTGTTGCAAAGTGTTGATTGATGGTTTTACTACCGATTTTCTTGCATGATTTTATCTCTAAATTGCATGATTTTTTCCCCCATTGCACACCTGTCAAGTGCTTGATAAAATGTCCGTTTATGACTTCTTCAAGAATTGAGGTCCTAAGCATGAGATATGATATGAATGATGTTATGATGATGAAAAGAGCTTATGTATATGATACGATTAATGTTATAATGATGAAATGAGCTTATGCATATGATGAACTCTATAAAAAGTGTAGTATTAGACCAATGCCCGATCCAAGGGGACAAGAGCCCGAATAACTGAGGGAAGGGTTAGTACTTCTGGACCTAGTGATTGGGCAGCATCATCACTCATCGAGGTGGGGTTTTATACTCATCAACCGAGATGAGGGTTCGAACTCATCCATCTAGGTGATGGAGCGGCATTATCACCAACTGAGATGAGGGTTAGTATTCATTCACCTAAGTGATGGGGCAGAATCTCACTAAACTAGATAGGGATATACACTCAACAACCGAGATGAGGGTTTGTACTCATCCACCTAGGTGATGAAGCGACATTATCACCAACCGAGATGAGGATTAGTACTCATCCATCTAAGTGATGGGGCGACATCATCATTAACCTACCAAGGGTTGTACATTTAGAAATCAAGCTTGGTCTATTCTTCGCCATATGATATCTTATATGAGCATGAGTTCCTTAAGCACGTTTTTACTTATGCATAGATCATATATGTCATATTGCTACATATTATGCCTATTGCCTATTGTTATGCATTTTGAATTGTATCCCACATACTTGTTACATTTAAACATACTAACTCATACTCATGGCTACATGATATTATCATGTAGGGACCGGAGCTCCTATTGATTCTTCTTGTGGCTAGATGGATTGTTCAAGTTAGCCTTTGGTGAGTCCTCCATTCCAGGGACAAGGACTATTCTCTCACACTATGTATTAAGATTCTCTTTACTTTATCATATACTTATGACTATGAGATTGAGCCTGGTTGTATGTATTGGTTCCCGCTATTATTTATGTAGAGAGGTGTTGTTGGACAACATCTATGTATTTATACTATGAGTTGACTCTATTATCTATTAACTCTATATTATGATAAGTTCTCCCTTAGTCCCAATTTCCCTTGTTTATATTTCTTATGTCTTTTAATTTCTTTTGTGACCAAGAATGTTTAATGATATGCTATGAAGCTTGTTTGGGGTCCCTTCAGGTTTCCCATTCGTCGATCACGTCTAGGACCTAGGCTTGAGTCGTGACAAAGATGGTATCGGAGCACCAGGTTGATAGATCCTCAAAGTCCAATACACTGCATTTATTAGAGTCTTATCCATAGTTTTGTTATGCACCACAACTATGAGTTGGAGGCTACGAGACATTTTAGGAAATGTTTCCCTTCTTCATGGTCTATGTCAAGCTTTAGAAGTGAGATAGGACTTTCCCTTCTAATGAATGTCCTTTGCTCTTCTAGTTGATCATGCCGCTTCAAAGAGGAAGACGAAGGAAGGTAAGATAAAGGTTTTGTTTTAGATGGATCAGAGTTTCACTATTTCTTCTCTATTATTTTGGTTGCTAGTGGGGCTTCTTGTGTGCCCAAGTTATTATATGAACTTTTGGTGTCTATCTCTTGGTTGAGTATATTGTTTCTAGAAGGATTCATAAGTGTTGATTCGAGTTTGTATTGCATTAGGTCCTTCTTTATGGCTTGTTGGAGCTGGTATGGTGGGTTTTGATGTTATACTTAGGATGGATTAGTTGCATACATATAGTGTCTCCATTGATGGTAGGACCAATAGAGTTGGAATCCAACTCCCCAGTGAACCCGTCTTTGAGTGGGAGGTTTCCAAGTGGTAGCAAAAGAGATAGGTCTATTCTTGTCTTAAGGTTTAATTGATCTCTAAGGGTTGGCCATGTTCTTATTGCATAGAAGTCTTCTCTTGTGGTCTTGGTTGAACTTACCTTGATGTGTCAGAAGTCTTGGGGTAGTTTAGGCTACTTGCATAGTATGCTTCCGATGAGTGTAGAGCCCGTAAGGTTGTAATATGATGGTTGATGATGGTCGATCTATTTGGTCAACTATAATGGGTTAGTCACTTCTCTAAGAATGATCTTTGGTTCAGGTTTTGTCCCCAAGTGAGGATGAGGGTAAGTGATATCTCTAAGTGTCTTTTCAGACTAGGAGTGAGCACTTTGAGTATTGATGGAGTTGTTTGGTTGTCTTGTGCACCGATGGTGTTTGTGGATTTCTTGAATAGGGCCTTAAAACCCTTCCTTAATATGTTTGTTGTGGTCTCTAGTGATGAGGTATTGATTTGTTTAGAGCTTGTGAATCATTTGGGGGTAGTGTTGCAAGTCTTGGAGGATGAGAGGTTGTTTGCTCATAATAATAGGTGTTGCATTATGGATAACAAGAAGGTGGTTAGGATTCTTTAAGGATTATGAATGAGTGTGCATTACTTTTCCCCGGTAAGGCTTATGTTGCAGTCAGTACTCTAGGTAGCCTAGCATGTGTGGATAGTGGTGGCAAGAAGGAGACTAGTGGGATTTATCGGTTGGTTAGATTGGAAGTAGGTTGAGGGAAGTCGAGAATAGTGGTATAGTGTTCTTGGTGGTTCCATCTTCTTGGGTTATGAGGTCTAGATTAGGCAAGACCTTGATTTCGCCCTATTAGAGTTGGAAGTTTTGGATGAGAGAATGATAGAGTGTAGGTTGACTCCCAAGGGGGAGATGGTGGCTATAGTATCAAGTGGAATAGGTGTATTTAAGATTGAAAATTAAGTTGAGGATTATGAGTCCTTATAATTGTAAAGGAGGTTGGTAAGGTTGCATAAGTTTGGGGATTTTCTTGTGGATGTAGATATGGTTCATCCGTTTTTTCATGCTTCTGGGTGGATGTGATGTGCTGGTGACTTTAGTGTTATAAAACACTTTGAGGTTGTGGGTGTTAAGTAGGGTAAGTTGGCTTAAGAGAAGGTCTCGGTGGGGGTTTCATATGGATGAGTGCAGAAGTTGGTTGATAATGATGTACTGTTCTTCAAGGCCCTTTGGGAGGAGTCGTCTATTCGTATATATCTCTCGGGTAGCCGGAGAGGGAACGGAAGAGCAATACCCATATTTTTTCCATTCTATTCAAGATTATGATGACATGTCAAGTCCTTTCTATGATTTCAAGTCTTATGTTTCAGCCCCTATGTCATTCATATGCATTCATATTTAAGTTGGCAAGTTTATGATGATTTTACACTTATGCCAAACTTTTGAAAATGATGTTTTAAAGTGTATTATTGTATTATTGTTGGGGATGATCTCTTTATGATTACTCTTCTCTTGTACGTTTATTTGACATTCGGGGACGAATGTTCCCAAGGGGGAGATATTGAAATGACCCCAAAAAAAAGTGCCCGAAAATGTGCCTCGGAAGTGTCCAAAATCGTAACATCTATATATCTAAAAATCCGTTCGTTATTTCTAAATTCCGACTTCATATTCTTGTTTAGGGGGTCAAGTTTAGTGGGAAATGTGTCTAAACCAAGTAGGAAATGTGTCTAAACCAAATTTTAGAGCAATCGTATTAAAATTCGAAAATTACAAAAAATGCAATTTAGGAGGGTCAACTTTGGAGGGGCATATCCCTTAGCACACAAAGAACTGGGTGGACAACCACTTATCAAATTAAATCTCTTTGAATTAGCTTTCCAGTTAACTTGGTTTCACCTCATTCCAAGTTTGGATGAAGGACTTATGCCCATTTTGGTAGAACTCGCATGTGCAGAAATTCAAATTTCTAGTGAGCAGTCCGTATTTTGGTCCTGTTTTTCTTGACTTCGGTCTAAGATTCTTTAGTCTTGGGCATAAGGGTTCCCACACTTGAAAATAAATATACTTAGCTTTATTTCACCCTCATATAATCCAAAACATTCCCCTATACTCACCAAAACACTTAGCCAAATATTTACTCCCAAATTAAAGTCCCAAAACTCAAGACCAATCTTAAGGATTTCTTCAAGGATCTCACTCAAGCTTCAAGTCTCCGTTAAAGTCTTTTTCAAGAACTTTTCAAAAGCTAAGGTATATGGTATTGAACCATTGGGTCCTTCCAGCCATGGTGCCTAAACCCTCTTTTACTTAATAATGCATGATTTAAAGTTGATTTTTATATGTGGGTCTTATACATTGAGAAATTTACTGCACAATGATTTATGTTCATGAAAGTATGGTTATTTGACATGTTTTGAGCTCTAGATTTTGGATCTAATGTTGGATTTGATGAGGGGTTTTGCTGTGAATATCTTGAGGTGTTGCAAGGTATTGATTGATGGTTTTACCACTGATTTTTTGCATGAATTCATCTCTAAATTGCATGGTCTTTTACCCCATTACACACTAGTCAAGTGTTTGATAAAATGTTTGGTTATGGTTTCTTGAGGAATTGAAGGTCCTAAGCATGAAATATGATATAAATGATGTCATGATGATGAAAAGAGCTTATTTATATGATACGGTTGATGTTATAATGATGAAGTGAGCTTATGCATATGATAAACTCTATATAAAGTGTTGTATTAGACCATGCCTGATCCGAAGGGACAAGAGTCCGAATAACCAATGGAAGGGTTAGTACTTCTCCACCTAGTGATGGGGCGGCCTCATCACTAATCGAGATAGGGGTTTATACTCATCAATTGAGATAAGGGTTCATACTTATCCACCTAGGTGATGGAGCGGCATTATCACCAACCGAGATGAGGGTTAGTACTCATCCACCGAAGTGATGGAGCAGCCTCATCACTAACCAAGATGGGACTTTATGCTCAACAACCGAGATGAGGGTTCGTACTCTTCCACCTAGGTGATGGGGCGGCACTATCACTAACCGAGATAAGGGTTAGTACTCATCCACCTACGTGATAGGGCAGCATCATCACTAACTTACCAATGGATTGTACATTTGGAAATCTAGCTTGGCCTATTCTTGGTATAGAGCCGTAAGCGTCGTAGGGGGTATGATATCTTATATGAGCGTGAGTTTCTTAAGCATGTTCTTACTTATGCATAGATCATACATGTCATATTGCTATATATTATGCCTATTGCCTATTATTATGCATTTTGGATTATGATGCTTATCTGTTGTTGCATTGCATCCCACATACTTAGTACATTCAAACACACTAACACATACTCTTGCCTACATGATATCATCATGTAGGGACCGGAGTTCCTATTGATTCTTCTTGCAGTTAGATGGATAGCTCAAGTTAGCCTTTGGTGAGTCCTCCATTCTGGGGACAAGGACTATTCTCTTACACTATGTATTAAGATTCTCTTTACTTTATCGTACACTTATGACTACGAGGGTGAGCTCGGTTGTATGTCTTGGCCCCCGCCATTATTTATGTAGTAGAGGTGTTGTTGGACAAAGCTATGTATTTATGCTATGAGTTGACTCTATTTTCTCTTGAATCTATGTTATGATAAGTTATTCCTTAGTCCCAATTCCCCTTGTTTATATTTATTATGTATTTTAATTGCTTCCTGACCAAGAATGTGTAATGATTTGCTATGAGGCTTATTTGGGGTCCCTTCAGGCTCCCCATTCACCGGTCATGTCTAGGCCCTAGGCTTGGGTCGTGACACTTTGCTTGTAGGACCCGTAGAGTTAGATTCCAATTCCCTAATAAACCTATCCTTGAGTGGTAGTGAAGGGTAGATGCATTTCTTGTCTTAAGGTCCAATCGATCTCTAAGGGTTGCATTTATCATCTTGTAATATTAGGGGCATTGAGCCTAAAGCCCTTCTTATAGAGTTGGTTATGGTGGTAGATGATTCCTTGATTTCCTTACAAATACTTTTAATTTGGGGTAGAGTCTTTGGTTCGGCTAGTGCACCGACTATGTCAATAGGTCTCTTGAATAAGGTCTTTAATCCCTACCTTGTTATGTTTGTGGTGGTCCTTCCAGATGATATGTTGGTTTGTTTTCAGAGGTGAGGAAGAGCTTGTGGATCATTTGAAGGCAATGTTGTGAATTTTGTGGAATGTGAGATTGCTTGCTAATTATGGTATAGTGGAGGTTTCTCCCAAGGGGGAGATGGTGGCTTTTGGTGCCAACGTGGACTATGTGTCCTTGAGGTTGAAAATTGGGTTAAAGTTTTAGGTCCTTATAGGGTTTGGAGGAGAAATTGGTAAGGTTGCATAAGGACTGGAGTTGCCTATGGATATGAATATGGTTCGTCGGGCTTTCCATATGTCTATGTTAAAGTGGTGTGTGGTGACCCAAGTCCTATAGTGAATTTGAAGGGGTATGGGTGTGATGAAGGATAATTTGACTTATGAGGAGGTTCCAGTAGAAATCTTGGGTAGACAAGTGAGAAGGTTGAGAGATAAGGATGTAACTACCATTAAGGTTCTTTGGAGGAATCGACAAGACGAAGGAGTCACCAAGGATGACGAAGCGATCATAAAGGAGCGATATTCATATCTCTTTCACTCTATTCAAGCCTAAGATAACAACTAAGCCCTTCATGTGATTCCAAGTCTTAAGTTTCAGCCCTCATATCATTTGCATATATTCATGTTTATATTGACAAGTTCATGGTGATTTTGACACTTATGTTGATATTTATGAAATGATGTTGTGTGGGATGAAATTATCTTGTTTACTTCCCTTAAGTACATTTCTTTGACCCTCAAGGATGAACGTTCCCAAGGGGGAGATATTGAAATGACCCCAAAAATGCCCAAAAGTGTGTCTCGAAAATGCTCATAATTATAATTTTCATATATCTTAAAATCCATGTGTAATATCGAAATCCAACTTCATATTCTTTTTCAGGGGGAAAAATTGAGTGAAAAATGGGTATAACTCAAATTTTAGAGGACCCGTAGTGAAAAATGAATTTCGCCAATTTTGTAATTCCAATAGCAGTCCGCGACTGCTCTGCTACGCGAACCTGTCGCGGAGCAGTGTATTTTGTTGCCAGTTTTTCTAATCTCGGTCCAAGGCTTTGGCGTCTTGGGCCTAATCCCTCGTATGAGTAAACACAGCTATACTTATTCATTTTTCAACCCGTATCATTCAAGATATTCCCCAAAACTCTCTCAAACACTTAGACAAATATTTCACCCAAAAGCAAGTGTTCCAAACTCATTTCGGATCTCAAGAAATTCATTCAAGCTTCAAGTTCTCATTCAAATCTTTATCAAGGAAATATCCAAGTTTGAGGTATGAGGGTTTCAACCATTGGGTCCTTTCACCCATGGTGCCCAACCTTCTTATTTATATAAAGTGTTTTCAAGTTGATTTACTTATAGGTATTACTTATTATGGGTTATGACTATAAACTACATTAGGGTTTTATGAAATGTTGTTCAACTATGTATGTTTGAGTTATAAATCTGTGATTTATTATGAGATTTGATGACTGGTTTTGATGTGTCTTGTTAGAGGAAGTTATCAAGTATTGGTGGGCGGATTTACATTGGTTTTTATTATATGTTTTCACTCTTGAATTGCATGATTATGTACTAGCATTACACACCTTCCAAATATTTGATAAAATACACTTTTAAGGATTCTTAATGTTTTGATGATCTATTGGTTGATTTATGAGTCAAGTGACTTTATTATGACCTTGGGCTTCCTAAAGATGTGTTTAATTCATACAAATGTTAATGATGTTGTAAAGCTGGATTAGGCTCTTTTCTCAATGATTTTACTTGTTGTGAGCCTTTGATGTTGATGTTAATGCAATGGTAATGTTGATGATGATCCATTCTTATATTTGAAGTTAGGCTCACCATTTGAGGTCAATGATGTTAAGAGTTACTCGTGTCATGTCTTCCATGTTTCTTACAAGTTATTAAAGCTATAATTATTTTAAGTACTCCATGGGATTATAATTAGAACTGAGTGGACTAGAGGCGAGTACCTAAGTCCCAAAACTACGTATCACCGTAGGTGAAGGGATTTGAGGCGAGTACCCTAAATATGAATGGCTTTAGGTGAATACCCGAGTCCAAGAACTAGAGGCGAGTACTCGGTTCACATAAGTCTTAGTGGCTCCACTTAGGCATCTGGAAGTTCACCCCGGTAAGTGATTTACCCCTTTATTCCAGTGTAGGGTAGACCTTGGAAACATGTTTTACTTTAAGAATTGATTATGCAAGCATATTGCTATTATACTTGCCCATTGTCTATGTATATGCATTTTGATTATATTACCTATCTCTTGTTGCATGCATCCTACATACTTAGTACATTCAAACATACGAAGACATACTTTATGCCTATATGATGTTACCATGTGGGGACCAGAACACCTATTGATCATCCTCTGTGTGGCTCAATTGCCCTTCGAAAGATAACCTTTGGTGAGTCCTCAAGTCCGGGGACACTAGCTATGCTACTTTTACTATTTGATGTCTTTTCTTTATATTGAACTCTTGATATTATGAGGGTGTGCCTGGAAAGTGTCTTGGACCCTGTTCAAATCCATGTTAGAGGTGTTTTTGGAACAAATGATGTACTTATGCTATGAACTTGACTCTGAGAATGTTTTCTGAATATTAAAGTTTTTTCCCTTAGTCCCATTTTAACTTTTTATTAATATCTCTTTTGTTGATTATCTAGCTTCTGCGACTAAGGATGTGTGTATGATATTCTAAAAGGCTTGTTTGGAGTCCCTTTGGTACCCATTCACCGTGTTATATCTAGGCCCTAGGTCCTAGTCGTGACAAAGTAGGAGAGAGACAAAACCTTATAATAAGTAGTAGATAGGTAAGAGTATGTTGGTGCGATTTCTGAGTGAGAACATATTGAATAGTGGAGGTAGAAGTGTTAAGTAGGCTTGAAAACTCTAAGGTATAGTTGAAGCGGTTAGCGTAATAGGCTTGAATTATGGTTGTTGTTAGGCAAGTATTGATGATAGACTAGGGAAGAATTCGTAACAAGGGTTCGAGAAAGCATAGTGAAGTAGTGAAGAAGACTAGTGAACTTTTAATGAAAGCCCTGTGATGTTTGGAGTTAACTATTGAGGATTAGCTTTATATGATTATGATAATCTCGTGAATAGCACCTTTGTCACGACCCTATCCCGGGGCCGTGACTCATGCCGATAGGGCACTTGGACTAATCTTAAACCACAAAGATCCCAAAATTGGCTCACAAATTCTGCC
>JAABOM020059516.1:0-12734 GCA_011800125.2 Solanum clarkiae
TGTGATTGGGAATTTGATTTGGTATTGTTCGGGTGCCCAATCGGCACTAGTCACGGCCCCTGGGTTGGGTCGTGACATAAATGATGATAATCAAAATGGGCTAGAATCAGGCACCATGTTTACAATTCTGCTAAAGTATTTAAATGATGATAATCAAACCAAATTTCTTCAAAAACAATCTGAAAAGAAACGATAAATTAAAATACTATGTCAGTTAGTCTACGAAGCGTCTAAACTGACTTTAAAACAAACACTATGGAAGGCACAGGTGTCACGATCCTCAGTTTAGAAGCCTAGGAGTGCAGAATCTTGGACCAAAAAAATGACTAGGGTTAGTTCAAGAGGTTGAGTCCACAGCCCATGGATGTAACCACGAGTCGTAGGTCTGACCCATGAATATAAACTTCAGAAAAGGAAAAAAGTTTTCAAATGTGGGGTAACCCACGAAGCCATCAACAACTCGTAGGTTAGTCCACAACCCGTAGAAAGGGTCATAGGTGAGTGTACCAAACATGAAGAATAATTGAAGTTTCTGAAAGGAGGACCATGATTAACAGGATTGTATGTGGACCATTCCATGGCCCGTAGGAAACCTTCGTAGAAAGGGTCCCAAGAAGTGAAATTTTGCTAAGTGTGGAAGGACTTCACGAGTCCAACCACTGCCCATAAACCAAGGGTGGTGCGTAAGAAGAGGTTTTGTGGTTTGTCTTAGGAAATAGTGTCTGAAGATTGGAAATGAGGAACGAGACGAACAAGAATATGATCCATGGTTCAAACCACGGTCCATAATCAGGCCTTCGTAGGTCCAGTTCGACAGTTTTAATGAAGGAGAATTTCATTCTTTTCGTCGATACTAATTCTAAACTAGGTTATTTTGGGGAACTTTAGGCCTCTAAATCAAACCTTAAAGCCCAAGGATCCTTACTCTTTCTATCATTCTTCTATTCTTAAAATTTCTCAAGGCAAGGAGACATTCTCTCTTCGAGAACAAGCTAAGAACGCTAGGGTTATAAGGGGATTCTTTCACAAACAGCAAACTCCTTCTTCCTAAGCTTTACCAAGGTATGTGAGTTTTATTTATGGGTCTCCTTTTATCCACAAAGTCATACATAATATCTTTTTACCTTTTCTTTAAGTTTATTTAAGTTACCATGCATACTAATGATGATTTTATGATATCTGTCACAACCAAGCCTAGAACCTAGACGTGACACGATGCAAGGGGACCCAAAGGAACCCTAAGTAAGCCTCATAAAGTTTCATTACACATTTCTGATCATGGAAGCAATAAATCAAGCATCAAAGATAAAAGAATGGGAAAACCGGGTGTAACAACCCCAAAAAGTGCCCCAAATTATGCCTCATAATGCCCGGGATTTTAATTTCTATATATCTCAAAATCCGTTCATCATTTTGAAAATCCAGCTTCATATTTGTGATCAGGGAGTCAAAATTAGGTGAAAAAGGCTCTAACCCCGATTTAAGAGCGAAAGATTAGCAATTATAAATTTCTAAGGGACGAATTCCGGTGAGGTTTACGCGTTCCCTCCACGATGCACCAAGGGCGTGCTTTAAGGTAATTCCTTCTCCATGTCATCTTCGCAACACAGTGGGGTGCATTTTGCCTGGCAGTGTTTTCCTGTGTGGCCCAAAATATTCTAAGTGTTGGGCCCAAGTTTCCCAAACGTGTTTTTATCTATACTTAGCCAAATTTCACCCTTATATCATCCAAAACATTTCCCAACACTTAAAACATTTCCCAATACTCCCCCAAAACATTTCCTAAGACTCAAAACCCTCATTTGGAATTAAAAATTCTCTTTAAGCTTCAAGCCTCCATCTTCAATCTTCACTAAGAATTTCTCCAAAGCTAAGGTATGTGGTGTTGAACCATTGGGTCCTTCCACCCATGGTGCTTAAATCTCCTTTTTACTAATGTTGCATGATTGAAAGTTGATTTTATATGTGGACCTTGTATATTGAGAAATTTACTGCATGATGATTTTAGTTCATGAAAGTATAGTTGTTTTAGCATGTTTTGAGCTCTACATATTGGATCTAATGTTGGATTTGATGAGGAGTTTTGATGTGCACGTCTTGGGAGTGTTGCATGGTGTTGATTGATAGTTCTACTACAAATTTTCTTACATGATTTCATCCCTAAATTACATTGTCTTTTACCCCGATTACACACCCCCAAGGTGTTTGATAAAATGTCCGGTTATGGTTTTGTTGAGGAATTGAAAAGGTCTAAAGCATGAGATATGATATGATTGATGTTATGATGATGAAATGAGCTTATGTATATGATTATTACTATATTAAGTATTGCACTAAAGCATATGATAAATCCTATGTAAAGTGTTGCTTTAGACCATACCCGATCCGGGAGGACAAGAGCCCGGGTAACTATATTGGGAGTTTATACCCATCAACCATGCGAGAGGTTTATACTTTGTCACCGCGCTGATAACGTGTGATTATCATCAACTATGTGAGCGGTTTATACCACACAACCACCAAGGGGTTTATACCTTAAATATCTAGCTTGGTGTATTCTACACATATGATATCTCATATGAGCATGAGCTACTTAAGCATGTTTACTTATATATTAAACATACATGTCATATTGATATACTATGCCTATTGTTTAATGTATGCATTTTGAATGTCATGTCTATCTATTGTTGCATTGCATCCCACATACTTAGTAATTCAAACATACTAACGCATACTCTTGCCAACATGATATCACCATGTAGGGACCGGTGCTCAAGTTGATCATCCTCCTCCTCCAGTGGCTAGTCAGTACTATTCCAAGCTTGTTGGTGAGTCCTCCATTTCGAGGACTTTAGTCTATGTTACTAATATCTATGTATGTAGACACTTGCTTATGTTCTATTTTGACTATGAGGGTGAGCCCGGTTACTTTGTATTGTCCCCCGCTCTATCTATGTTTGTAGAGGTGTTTGTTGGACAAGATATGTATTTATGGTATGAACTTTGACTCCTTGTCTCTTGATGATGTTGAATTGCATGCTACCCTTTAGCTCCTTCGCCCTTAGTATCACTTTATATCTTTTTCATGCTTCCTCAACCAATGATGCGTCATGACAAGTTGAGAGGCTTGATTGGGGTTTCCTTCAGGTTCCTCATTCTTCATGTCACGTCTAGGCCCTAGGCTTGGGTCATGAAAAACTTGATATCAGAGTACTTGGTTGATAGATCCTGGGATTCTAACATACCGCGTCGCTTAGAGTCCTATTAATGGTTGTGAAGTATGCCATGACTATGAATAGGAGGCTATGAAGCGTTTTTAGGAAATGTTTCCTTTTTTCATGTTCTATGTCATGCTATATAGTTGTAGTGAGTTCCCCCCCTCTCTAACGATTTTTCTTTGCTATGCTAGGTCATGCCAAACACTAGAGGAATACGGGCCTAAACTCCCGAGGAGCAACCTAACAATGGTGAGCTCCGAGATGCTCTTACTATGCTTGCCTAAGTGGTGGTCAACCAAGTCCAACAATGGGCCCAAGCCCCTCATTCTAATACTTGGGAGCTAAGGTAAGAGACTTTATGAGGATGAATCCTCCGGTCTTCCGTGGATCAAAGTTGGATGAAGACCCACAAGAGTTCATTGATGAGGTCTACAAAATCTTGAATATCATGGGTGTTGGGCCAAATGAAAAGGCAGAGTTGACGGCATACCTACTCAAGGGGATAGCACAAATTTTGTATGAGAAATAGAAGGGTGAGAAGGGTAATGGCTAAATGGTGCTTTGGGAAGAATTCAAATTAGCCTTCCCGAAACAATTTTTCCTCTTGAGCTTAGGGAAGTAAAGTTGGTGGAGTTTATGAACTTGAAACAAGGTGCCTTGAGTGTAAGGGAGTATGCCCTCAAATTTAATGAACTTTCCACGTATGCTTCTCATTTGATGGCTGATCCTAGGTCAAGGATGAATAAGTTTGTTATGGGTGTCTCTGACTTGGTGAGTGAAGAATGTCGATCCGCAGTGCTTATTTTTGGTGACATGGACTTGTCTCGATTGATGACATGTGCTGAGCAAACGGAAGAAGTAAAGTTGAGGAAAAGAAGGGGCCATGAGACCAAGAGGGCCCATTTTGAGGGTAAATTCCAAAAGGGTGTTAAGCTTTGTCAAGGCCAAGGGCCTCTTCATGCTACTAATAGGGGTTTGCCTATGACCTCTCTAGGCTTCAAGGTGTGGGTGGAATGGTTCCTAATGATGTGTGCCCTAAATGTGGAAGGTGCCATGGGGCCCATATTTGAGGAGTTCTGATGCATGCTATGAATGTGGGCAACTTGGTCACAAGAAGGTAGATTGCCCAAGAAACTGTGGCAAGGCCTAGGATGCTAACGCGATTCCAGTGGGAAGAGGTGGTACTCAAGGTGGTGCCCCAAGGCATAATCAATTTTATGCTCTTTATGGAAGGCAAGTGGTTGGTGAGGTCCCCAATGCTATTACCAGTATTTTGAAAATCTTTGACTTTGATGTGTATGCTTTGATTGATCCGGGTGCCACCCTTTCCTTTGTTACTCCTCTTGTTGCTAAAAAGTTCTATATTGTTCCCCAGTTGTTGTATGAGTCATATGAAGTGTCTACCCCTATTGGTGCCTCTATTGTTGCTAGGAAAGTTTATAGGAGTTGTCCTATTTGCGTTTTGAATAAGTTGTTACCATGTGATCTTGTTGAATTAGACATGGTATACTTTGACGTCATTCTTGAGATGGATTGGTTGCATATATACTACACTTCTATTGATTGTAGGACCCTTAGGGATAAGTTCCAATTTCCTAATGAACCCATCCTTGAATGGGAAAGTCAAGATGTAGTGATCAAGAGAAGATTTATTTCGTTCATTAAAGCCCATAAGTTGATCTCTAGAGGGCTTTTCTATCATCTTGTGATGGTTAGGATGTGGAGTCCAAGGTCCCTTCCATTGAGTTGGTCCCCATTGTAAATGAGTTTCTTGATGCCTTCCCAAATGACCTACCCGATGTCCCTCTCGAAAAGGAGATAGACTTCAGCATGGACCTTCTTCTCGATACTCAACCTATCTCCATTCCCACTTATCATATTGCCCCGGCGGAGTTGAAGAAGTTAAAAGAGAAATTGAAAGATTTGTTGGAAAAAGGGTTTATTAGACCTAGTCAATCACCTTGGGGTGCTCCGGTATTATTTCTGAAAAAGAAGGATGGGTCACCTAGAATGTGCATTGATTACCTGAAACTCAATAGGGTCACTATAAAGAATAGATATCTTCTTCCAAGGAATGATGACTTGTTTGACCAATTGCAAGGGGCTAGCTTTTTCTCTAAGATTGATCTTTGGTTCGAGTATCATCAAGTAAGGGTGGGGGAGTTTGATATTCCCAAGACAGACTTCCAGACTATATATAGGCACTATGAATTTGTAGCGATGTCCTTTGGGTTGACTAATACACCGGCCATCTTCATGGACCAAATAAATAGGGTCTTCAAACACTATCTTGATTCCTTTGTTGTGGTCTTCATTGATGATATTTTGGTCTATTCACATAGTAGGGAGGAGCATATGGGCCATTTGAGGGTTGTATTGCAAAAATTGAGGGAGGAGCGATTGTATGGTAATTATGACAAGTGTGAGTTTTGGTTGAAAGAGGTTGGATTCTTGGGTCATGTGGTGTCAGGAGATAGCATTAAAATGGATCCTAAGAAGAAGATGTGATTAGGAATTGGCCTAGACCATTGAACCCGTCGGATGTTAGCAGTTTCTTGGCCCTTACGGGTTACTATAGAAGGTTTGTGAATGGGTTCTCCTCCATTGCTCCCTCAATGACAAAATTGACTCAAAAGAAGGTTAAGTTTGTGTGGACCGATGAATGTGAGAATAACTTCCAAACATTAAAGGATAGACTTGTGACTGCTCCTATATTATCACGACCAAATGCGCTTGAGGGTTTTGTTATGTATTTTGATACATCTAGAGTTAGTTTGGGTTGTGTGCTAATGCAAAATGGTAAGGTCATAGCCGACGCTTCTAGGCAACTCAAAGTTCATGAAAGTAATTACCCTACCCATGATCTAGAGTTAGCCGCCGTTGTGTTTGCCTTGAACATATGGCAGCATTATTTATATGGGGTGCATATAGATGTCTTCACTGATCATAAGAGCCTTCAATATGTCTTCCCACAAAAATACCTCAAACTTGAGACAAAGAAGGTGGCTAGAACTTCTCAAGGATTACGACATGAATGTGCATTATAATCCGGGTAAGGTAAATGTTATGGCGGATGCTTTGAGTCAGGTGTTTATGGGGTAGCCTAGATCATGTTGATGGTGGTGATAGGGAGGTAGCTAGGGAGGCGCATAGATTGTCTAGATTGGGGGTTAGGTTGGAAGATATGGGTAATGGCGTTGTTGTTGTTCATGGTTCTAAATCTTTATTGATTGAAGAAGTGATAGCAAAACAAGATCTAGACTCCTCCTTGCTTGAATTGAAGGCCTTGGTGAAAGAGGCCAAAATAGACGTTTTCTCCCAAGGGGGAGATGGGACCCTTAGATACTAAGGTAGGTTGTGTATGCCATAAGTTGATGGTTTGAGAGAGAGAGTTCTTGATGAGGCCCATAACTCTTCTTATTCTATCCACCCCGGCTCCACCAAAATGTATAGAGACTTAAGGGATGTGTATTGGTGGGGAGGCATGAAGAGGGACATTGAATTTGTTTCTGATTGCCATAGTTTTCAATAAGTCAAAGCCGAGCATCAAAGGCCGGGTGGCCTAACTTAAGACATATGAGATTTCTACTTGGAAGTGGGAGGTGATTAATATGGACTTTATGGTTGGATTGCCCAAGACTAGAAATGGTTTTGATTCCATATGGGTGGTGGTTGATAGGATGACGAAATTAGCTCACTTTCTACTGGTTAAGACAACATATGGGGCTGAAGAGTATGCAAAGTTGCGCATCGATGAGTTAGTGAAGTTACATGGGGTTTCTTTATCCATTATATCAGATCGTGGTGCACAATTTACTTCACACTTTTGGAGGTCTTTTCAAAGGAGTCTGTACCAATGTTCACCTTAGTATGGCCTTCCACCCTCAAATGGATGGCCAAGCCGAAAGGACAATTCAAACACTTGAGGATATTCTTAGGTCTTGCATCTTAGAGCTTAAAGGTAGTTGGGATGACCATCTTCCATTGATTGAGTTTTCCTACAACAATAGCTATCACTCTAGCATCAGTATGGCTCCTTTTGAGGCTCTTTATGGGAGACATTGTAGATCACTGGTGGGTTGGTTTGAGGTTCGAGAGGTGGCTTTATTGGGACCAGACCTAGTTATGGATGCTCTCGAGAAGGTTAGGATGATTAGGGAAAAGTTCAGGACAGCCCAATGTCGACAAAAATCCTATGCTGATTTAAGGAGTAAAGACCTAGAGTTCCAAGTGGGTGATTTGGTCTATTTGATGGTTTCTCCAATGAAAGGTGTGGTCCATTTTGGTAAAAAGAGGAAGTTGAGTCTAAGTTATATTAGTCCTTATGAGGTGATAGAGAGGATTGGCAAGGTAGCGTATGAGTTGAAGTTGCCTAGTCAAATGAATTTGGTTCATCCCGTATTTCATGTTTCAATGTTGAGAAAATGTTTTGGTGACCCTAATGCCATTGTGCATCTTGATGTTGTGGGTGTTGTGAGGTATAAGTTGACCTATGAGGAGGTTCTGGTTTCAGATCTTGGATAGGCAAGTAAAGAGAATGAGGAACAATGAGGTGACATCCATTAAGATCTTTTGGAAGAACCAACAAGTTGAAAGTGCTACATGTGAGGCTGAAATGGACATGAAAAAGCAGTATACTTAACTTTTCCACTCTACTCAAGCCTAAGGTACTAATTCTAAGTCCCACATGTGATCTCAAGTCTTACATTTCAGCCCTTATGTCATTTATATGAATTCATGTTTAAGTTGATAAACTTATGATGATTTTACACTTATGTTGAGAATTTGAAAATGGTGTTTTACCCGTTAAGTTACATTAGTGTTCGGGCTAATTTGCTCATGATCACTCTTGTCTTGTGTGTCTCTTTTACATTTGGGGACAAATGTTCCCAAGGGGGAGATATTGTAACGACCCAAAAATTGTCCCAAAATGTGTCTCGGAATTCCCAAAATTTTAATTTCCATATATCTCAAAATCCGTTTGTCATTTCGAAAATCTGGCTTCATATTTGTGGTCAGAGTGTCAAAATTAGGTGAAAAAGGGTCTAATCCCGATTTAAGAGCGAAAGATTAGCAATTATAAATTTTTGAAGTGATGAATTCCAATGAGGTTTATGCGTTCCCTCCACGGCGCAACAAGGGAGCGCTTTAGTGTAATTCCTTCTCTGCATCTTCTCCGCGACGCGGAGAGGTGTATTTTGCCTGGCAGTGTTTTCCTATGTGGCCCAAAATATTCTAAGTGTTGGGCTCAAGTTTTCCAAATGTGTTTTTATCTATACTTAGCCAAATTTCACCCTTATATCATCCTAAACATTTCCCAATACTCCCCAAAAACACTTAGCCATATTTTCACTCCAAAATTCAAGACTGAAAACCCTCATCCGTAATTAAGGATTCTCTTCAAGTTTCAAGCCTCCATCTTCAATCTTCACCAAGAACTTCTCCAAAGCTAAGTTATTATCGCGCCCCATTTTTTCTCGCAAAAAGACAGGAATTTAGACGACGTCATTGCAACAACTCTTTTCGGATTTTGAAAAGTTGATTGAAAAATAAGAAAGAGTCGCCACCTAATGATTGTGTGCATTAGGACACCATTTCTAACCTACAACTAAGTCTAAGGGTTAATTCAACCAGAGATCGGGTAAGGATTCAAGTTACCTCGAACGGAAGGTGTTAGGCACCCTTCGAGATCCGCAAAGACGGGTCCTGGTTGTATCTCGCATTTTATGTGTAGATGAAAAATTACAAGGAAGGTCAATAAAATAATCAAATTTTTAGACTAAACATAAGATATTAAACACATAAAAGTTTTCACATGTAATTAGAACAATAAAGATAGACACATGATTAGCATAAAAACTCATTCTTGTAACGCTCTAAAGATAAAAGTTACACGCAAAATAATAAGATCAATAAAAGAAAATACGATAACTAAGTAAACTAAATAAAACAAAAAGAAAGAAATTAAATATTTATTATACACACCAAAAATAAATCACATACATTTTATTTACTATCACATGTTGAAAATATATATCCTCAAGATTTAGAAAAGCTATCAATTACAAAATCTATGTTCTAAACAAGTTATAAAAAAGATTAGTTATGATATTTCTAACATGTATTATAATAAATAAGATACAAACTACTCATGCCACAAAATTTATTAATTCAACCATGCAAACATATTCTCAAATTGTCAAATAGAACAAAAATTGATAATATTGATGATAAAAGAAAAGGAGACTAACCTGGTTACTCTCCATAAAATGCTTAAAGTAATTCAATAATATAAACATAAAGAGAAAGGTAATCCAAAAAATAAAATAAAGACAAGAAGAATAGAAGAACTAACCCGACTGATTCCAAATCATGTGTCTAAAGGGTCTAGGCAATATAAAGAAGAGCTTAATGTAGTGATCAAGAGACTGGCACATGGAAAAATGTCCAACTACCAAAGATTTCATAAAGATTACTAATGTCGAGTTGCGAACAATAACATGTAGCCCATGAATGATGAGCTGTCCAAGATCTTGAAAGACCCACCGATACAAAATATTCTACATACTTTTCATGAAATATAGCATATCACATAAGAAAAGTGAATTATTATTAAAATACATGCCACCTTAATTAATTTAGTGATGATTAAAATATGAGAGACTAAAATAAATAAATAATTAATCACACATAAGTTAAGATGAAAAGAGCGGGATCAGGATACGACAAGGCTAGAAACTGGCCCAATGCAATGCTACTCCCGCTCCTCTATTTTTATAAATTGGCCCTTTTAGATATCTTTAAAAGATTAAAAGAAATTATTCAAGAGTACCAAATAAAATGATTCAATATTTTGAAAGTCATGTAAAACTTAAAATATTTATATTTTTGATGTTTGGATTCAAATCAAAGTCTATCAACAATTTATCATAATAGTAAGAGTTATCAAGTTTTTGAGACATTTAAAGAAGTGACAAATAAAATTAGAATAAGAGGGAGTAACATGTTGCTTTAATTTTTATAAAGTCATGCATGCACTTCATATTATGAAGTTGGCTATAGCCTGCATTTTTCATCATATCCCATTACGTACCTGGTTTTTCTTGGGGTGACAATTCCACTTGAAATCTCCTTAGCGTATTGATTCATCCATTCATTGTGATTGAACTCCAAACGACATCATCTCGTTGTGTAGTACACATGTAAAATAGTCAAATAGAGGAAACGAAGGAAGGGATATTTAATGCATAAGTAGCGCCGATCAAAAATCTCACAGTTAATAAGCTCCCATGAACATGCTACACAAAAAGGATTTCACAGTCATTCTTAAAGACCATGTGTCATTTTTTTTGAGACAAGTAAGAAATAACACAAAAGAAAATTTACTCGTATGAAAATATATATAAAAAAAATTTAAAGGCCATATTAGAAAAGGTGCGGGTTGGTATATTACGGACAACCTTCATAAGCTATTTTAAGTTTATGAGATGTTTTAATTATGTCAAAATTAAAGCACCAAAATTCAGCCTATTTCATTATCCCAACAGAAAAGCCACTTAATCAACTATCAACCAAAATCTTTGGATTTTTATTTTGAAGAAGAAGACACACAAATAATCATATCGGGGCAAATAGACGAGTTAATTTGTGTGAATTTCGGAGGGATACATGCTTTGAAAATACATATTTTTAGGGGATAAGGTACGTTATATATTCAAATCAATGATAAACAATGGAAAATGAAACCATCAGAAACCATAGCTAAAATTTCAATTCCCGGATAGAAGCAATATTAAAAAAATAAGAGTAAGGTATCAACAATCAAAATAATGAAGAGATCACTGATGAAAAAGAATTCCAACTAAAGAGCAAAGGCATATAAATGTACATCAATAAGCAGTAGTGAGTTCAAAATTATAAGAACGTGAAAGAAATTTTGCACCCTAATTAAAGAACTTGACATAGGCAAAGTAAAGGAGAAACATTACCCGGATAAACAAAACAGATTGTGGCTTTAATCAACAATGCAATAGCCTGGGGAAAGTCAGGTGACAGAGCTCCGACTTGCCGTTGAAACCATCGTTCACACAACTATTTTTTTTTTTGTATATTTCTTCAAGGTTCTCCATCCCAACACTTCATTAGCATGATTCTAGCTATTGGATCATCATGTCGAATCTAATCTGACTTCTTTCTTGAACGAGAAAAATTAGAAAGCTTCCAATGATCAATTAAATATCGTGTCCACTTGTTATATTTAACCGATGTAGAAACATATTTCATCTAAAATCAGTGGTGAAGATCTAACATAATGGATGAGGAGCAATGAAGAATTCTTAAAAATTATCTCTATCCCGAATATCCCCTCTTTGGATGTATAGAGGAACTTTTCAAATTCGCAAGCGAGTGACTAGTGCTGCCTCCAACAACTTGGTCGCCACTCCAAAATTGAGGCTTGGGGGTATAGCAACAAGTAACGAAATCTCGAAATAGGTGAATCTTCTAATCTAAAGATTGCGACTTCAGTAAATAAAGAAGCATAAATAGAGATGGATATTAATAGGTGAGAGTGTGAAATTTCAAAATTGATGGCACAATAGAGAGAGGGTGATTCTATGGCAGTTCTATGGTGTCTAATGCATTGAGGTGTCATGGAGCGAAGACGTTGTTCTCTGACTTCCTCTCATTCTCTCCCTGTAAAGTGTGTATATTTCTTGTCCTCTTCCCTTGGGGAGGATGAAAAATATGTATAAAGAAAGGGTGAAAGTTCTATTAGCTACCACCATTAATTCTCATGAAGAGAGAATAAAGTCTTGAGGAAGAAGAGTAAAAAAGAATTCGAGAAAAAAAAAAAAGAAGAGCCGTTTGGATTGTATCCCAAAAGGATACAAAAATCATTTTTTTTCTTTTTCTCTGATTTCTTGGAATAAAAATATGGAAAAGGACATAGAAAAATAAGGAAACAATCACTAGAAGAGGAAGTTTGGGAGAAATTATTTTCTTCCATCTAAATGAAATACATATTTAAGAAGATTTTTTCGAATATAGAAAGATTTAACTAAGTTTAAAATTTGAATTTTGAAATCAATGGAGTTAAAATAGAATTATATCAAAATATATAAGATATGTAACTACTAAATTAATATATTACTAAATCAATAATTATATTTTATTGTCAAAGACAAACCAACATTGTTTACGATAAAATTATAATAACTTATAAAATGCCATAAGTGAGTAAAGAATAATAATAACAATAATAACAATAATAATAATAATAATAATAATAATAACAATAATAACAATAATAATAATAATAATCTTTTGTAAATTATGAATGCAAAAATATATAATTCTTCGGGTAAAAATTAAAATATAAACTTATACATATAATAAAAATATAGTTTTTTTTAAATGATAAAATAGACGAATAACATAAAAAAAATTAAGGTGGCTCAAAATTGGGTGTCAACAGGTATATAGTGTTGAACCATTGGGTCCTTCCACCCATGG
>JAABOM020059517.1:0-12733 GCA_011800125.2 Solanum clarkiae
TGACTCTAAATCACACCTAATATACTTTAAATACTTAGGAATTGATCCTAGAATGTATATACAACTTATAAGTCATTGGTACATCTACCTTTTATAAAATTATACAGTAGAATTACGACCTCCTATCAACTCTAATTCTACTCCCATACTAAGAAATTGACTTTAACATCTATGTTCAATTAAAAATCCTTAATTAAAATCCTATATCATATGAAGGATGATTCAGTCTTAGCTTAAAAAAATTTGGGTTGTTACACTTAGTTTGGTGCCTAGGGTCGTAGGACACCCCAAGGCCTTCAGTGTCTGCTCATAATCTAGGATGTCGTCACTATCAAAGTTGATTAACCTACTTTTAAAATGTTGACACCCCATCTCACCTCAAGTGGTACTTTTGGCTTAGAATGATCAAAAGACTCGATAACAAAGACCATCCTAAAGTCATTTTCTTTCTTTGCCTATTGATAGATGTTGAACACGACCTCATCTTTTCCAAATCTAAACTTGAGTTGGCCCTTCTCCATGTCCACCAAAGTGTGTCCAGTAGCTAAAAAGGGCCTCCCCAATATGACAGGGACTTTGACATCAACCTCGCAATCTAAGATCACAAAGTCTGTGGGGAATATGAACTTTTCAACTTTCACAAGCACATCATAGGTTTTCCCCACAGGCTTCGTCACCGTATGATCAGCCATCAACAATCGTATGCTTTTCAGAGTAGGGGCTCTCAAGCCTACCTTCTTGAAGACTACAAGGGGCATCAGATTAATGCAGGCACCTAGATTATATAATACCCTTGCGAACTCCACATCTCCAATGGTATTGGGTATGGTAAAAGCGCCAGGATCTCGCTTTTGGACCAAGGACCTCGTAGCAATTGCACTGCAATGATGAAGCTCTTGGGAGAGCTCCCGACTCATAATGCGCTTTTTTTGTAAGCAGGTCCTTTACATATTTAGTATACCCTGACATCTTCTCCAATGTCTCAATGAGAGGGATGTTGATGAAGAATTGTTTCAGCATATGGAGAAAGTTCTTGAACTTGCCTTCCTCCTCCCACTTTTTGATTCTTTAAGGGAAGGGAGGAGACGACCTAGGAATTGGCTTTCACTTCTAAGGCACATTATTAGCTTCACTTATCCAATCCTTGCCATGATCATCTCTTTTTTTTTGCATCCTTAACCGCAACTATCTCCTCTCGAACATCATCCTCATCAACTAGCATAGGAGAATCAATGGTTCTCTTTCCACCCCAAGTAGTAATCGTCATACACTGTCCTTCATTTAGGGTTCTAAGCAGTGTTCCTAGGCAGTGTAACCACATGATGCTAATTGAATTGAGTAAACACTTGACAAAATTATTTCTCAAGTTGTTTGATAGTAACAAAATGAGATCCGATTTTCTGGTTACTACCATAGATCTCAGATTTCATCCCCCTCTGAGTCTCATCCTGTGTCTCAGCTTTCTTCAAAAGGTGATCAAACATCTCATCAATTCTTGAGCTACTCGCACCTGTATCACAGTTATGTGATGGTATATAGGGACCATTCCGTAACAATCTCTGTGACCCCAATCTACTTCTCCATCTTGGCCCCTATTCCATCATAGTATCCTCTATAGTTGTCCTTGAAAACTCCATCTCTGTTGACGTTTTTGACCTTTGTTCACTTAACCTTGGCGCTAGTAGTCTGAATTGGACCCTTATGCGTTGGTCCAGAACCCCGCGTCTGATCAGCAATAAAACAAGTGTCCAGCTCATCGTAAGGCTTATAGACATTGGTGTACATAGAGGCTGATGAACTACTGCATTGGCTCACTCCTGATTCTACTTCATCATCACCTCCATACCTGTATGAATTCGAGCAAGCTCTTGCATAATCTAGTCATTTATCTTAGCTTGCTTCGAACCAATACTGACAACGTACAAACTTTTGGTATATGCTCTGTCCCTCTACCCTCATGCACCATTGGTCTTGACCCCTCTCTCTATTCTTTCTGCAATCCTTACAAATGGATAATCTAAGAACATGCCCCCCATAATAGTATCAGCACATGCCTAACTATTTTCATCAAGGGCACGGTAAAAGATCTCCATCAAGGTATCATCGACAATCTTGTTGTTTGGGACACTTCCCAAGTATTTGGTGAACCTCTCCCATGTAGTACTGATTGAATCACTAGGAAGTTGCTGAAAGTTATTGATATGATATTTCACCTTAAACTTCTTCGATCTCAGGAAGAACTTCTCAAAAATGGCCATCAGTAATTCAGCCTCAACTGGAGATCAAACTCTATGGGAGCTCAGATAGCCATAGCGTTGCATTGCCTGTAAGATATAATAGGAATACATGGAGTCCCACAATATCCATAGACAGATTTTATGTTCCCATGACACTCTCGCAGACAAATAAAACGTTATTTAGATGGATATGAGTATCCTCTGATGGTAAGCCCGTAAATAGCCCATAGTTCTACAACATCTAAAGCAACCCACTCAAAATCATAAACTTTGTGTCAGCCGGTAATGGTGGCAACACAGTACTGCTAGTCATAACCATAGCCATAGCCATGGGATTTAGCCTATATTGATTCCACTGATAAGCATTGGCATTAAAATCCTATAGCTGTGGAGCAATATCCTCAAAAGGAGGTAGATTCTCATGGTCAGCATTCTCATTGTCATTCCTGTTTAGAGCGGTATTAACTTTATTATTGGCATTATCTTGGGACATTCTTCTCAACGTTCTATTGTTCTCTAGGTCAAACGGAGTAAAGGGTCTACCTCGACTTCACATCTTAGGCATACACTACACTTACACTCTAAAAAAGAATAAAAACAACAAAAAGCATAAAATGAGGGAATCAAGGATTAATACTCAAATCACTTTATCTAATCAAGTGTAGCCGTTTCCCCGACAACGGCGCCAAAATATTGATGTCACCCAAGTTACACCTACTTTTTGAGGATAAAGCGATCGTTGTCAGGAAATAAAACCTAACCAAGGTTAGGGTCGAACCCAAAGAAATATTTAGATTTACAAGAATTCAATTAACGTAATTTGAGTGATTAATCAACTTACTTTCCCAAAGAGGGTGGGTTTGCAATAATTAGTAGAAAAGTAAACCTAATTAATATAGGAGTTAAATCAATATGGAGAGAAACTAGGGTATTATGTTCCCAATGAGTCCCTAACTTAGTATCACTGGATAACCTAATAATTTTCTAGTGCGTAGCATGCAGGACGGTAAGTTAAGTTCACCAAACCCTTTGGTCCAGGCGAGAGGTGAATTTCAGTACATGACTTGGCCCATATCCATAGTGTGCATTACTAACCCTTGCCTATTAGTCCCAGTGCAACCTCCCCTTGGCCTAGTTCGGTTGATTATATGCAAACACATTAACTGAATCCTGCCAATTAATCTCTTTTTCTACACATTACAACCTTGGTACAATCAGTAACACTAGGTGGGTTCTAATATTGGCCACCATAAGAAAACATGTAAAACAAAGAGAGTTAATTAATACATACATGCACACTTTTCAAGAATTATGATTTATACATTTTACCATGTTAGTTTTTCATGGTTCCCACAACCCTAGTTATGGATTTAGCTACTCATGATTTGTATAGATGCAAGACTTATGAATTGGAACATTAGAGCACTTACATAATTGAATTAAGAACATGAAAATTCAAACTTTCAAAAAGAATCACAAGATTAAAGATCATATCAAAGTACAAGTATTTCTCAAAGATCTCTAATGTTACCTCTACTCAATCTCATTGTTTTTCCTCTTTAATTGTCGAGCTCTCTGTATACTATCTGAAAAATAACCTAAAAACCTATTTATAATACTTAAAATACAAGTCCTAAACAAAATAGGATAGCTGGGTTGGTACACATCACGAACAGGTTTATGGGACATATTGCATTCCACGACCCGTAGGCAAGGTCTCGTAAAGTGTTGTTGGAAACTTAGACTTGAGATCTACAATACCCCTCTCTGACTCGTAAAGTGGTTGACAACCTGTAGTAGGGTTTTATCTAATGAATCTTTAGAAAGTCTCTTATCTCTAATCCTCAGGGCGCAAACCATGTTCTATGACTTGTAAACCAATCCATGACCCATTGGCATATTCATAGAAAAACATTAGAAAATTATCTCTTCAGTGGAATTGTCCATGAAACCCACTTCACAACTCGTAGAGTGAACTACGGCCTATAAAGGGTCTCATACTGCATCAAAATCAGTACCATAAAGAACTGACAAAGTAAAAGCTTATAATACGTAATTTTTGGAAAGTGTGCCTCCATGTATTAATTAATTTCTTTATTTTGATTTCTTTTAGTGTTGTCCAAAATTAGAACTCGCCTAGTATTACTGACAGCATCAAGATAGTAATGAATAAGAAAAGAGATTTATTAACAGAATGTGATTGATGTTTCTCATCTATTTAACCAAACTGGATAAAAAGGAGGTTGTATTGGAACAATAGGTAAGGGTTAATAGAGTCACATTGCGAGGATGGTTCAAATCACATAGTGAAATTTAACTCTCACCTTATCTTACTGTTCTGCATGCTAAGCACAACAAAAGAATGTGATTATCTGGTAATACCAAGTTAGGAAATCATGGGGAACATAATGCCCTAGTTACTCTTCTTACTGATTTCACACACTTGTATTAGTTTACGATTTCTTTCTGCAATCATATAACCCCCTCCCTCCAGGGAGATAAGTAGGTTAATTAACTCGAATTACTTTGAATTGCTCTAACTTTACCATATTCCCTATGGGAAAATCTAATCTCGGTTAGGTTATAAAGCTTGACAATGATCGCTTTCACTTTCAAAAAGGAGGTGTAGCTTGGGTGACATCAATTTGGAGGCCCCAAAAAGTTCCGTACTTCAACACAATAATTAGGTTCCTCATCATGGGGTAGAGGTATGGTTAGAGAAGGAGGTTTATTTCAGCATCACAAGGTCCTTGCAGCCTTGCCGGCTTTAAAGATTGGTGAGGCCCTCCTAATTCATATAGTTCATGATAGAGTTCACTCGGCTCTCAACAAGGGCCTATAGGCCTAGGTGGCTATAACATCCCTCCTACTCCACTACAACAACTGTCCACCTCTTAATTTTGCTATGGGTGTGGATCTCCCAATCATTTGATTTGATAGTGCCCTGGAAAGATTTATTCTGACCCTCACCATTTATGCTTCGTAGCACTGGCCAGAGACTCGACACCACCAGCTAGAGGATCAGTCCCATAAAATAGGGGTCATGGTAGAGGTCAGATTAATATAGGTGGACGTATTGATTGTAGGGGAACTGGTGATAATTCCACTCATTCAGGTGGTAGATGGACAATTTCTATGAGTGAAGGTCGAGATGACCATTGTTATGCCTTTCCAGAAAGACCCGGTGTTGAGGCCTCTTATGTTGTGATCACAGGTATTGTTCTGAGCTACCATCGCCATACATTTGTTTCATTTGGTTCTAGCTTCATTTATTCATATGTGTCTACTTATTTCTCATTAGTGTTTGATTTTTTTATGATTCCGCATCGGCGTCTGTTGATATTTCATCCCAGTAGGGGATCCTTTAGTAGTGGATCAAGTGTGCCGATCCTTCCTTGTTACTTTAAGGGGATATGAAACATTGGGTAGATCTGATTATATGGAATATGATAAATTTTGATGTTATTCTTGGTATGGATTGACTATCTTCGTATCATGCTATTCCTGATTATTATACCAAGATCGTGACCTTAGTCATGCTAGCTAGACCGAGGATAGAGACATTGGTCTTTGAGCGTGAACTCAAATACCAAGGTATTATCCGTTGTTTCACTTACTCTAGTAAAGGGGTTTGACATTACCGTCACTTTTGTGGGGAGAACCAATAGATTGTCACTATAGATGCTTGGTTTGGAATTGATCATGAGGAAAGTCATAGTGGTGAATCCTCCCAAAGGGACCACAAATAAGCCTCTTAGCATACCACAAACATATCCTTGGTTGCGGAAGCAATTAAGACAACAACAAGTAACAATAGAGTCTAAGGGAAGCGGGACTTAGGACTTGCATCTCAACAATCAACATAAAGAACATAGATGGAATTACGAGACTAAGGGAAATCTCTCATAGTAAAATAACATAAGAGAAGTCAAGCTTATAATATAAACCAACTCAATATCCAACAACACATCTACTACAAATGGGGCGAGGGCCAAGACATTGTCCGACTCACCCTCATAGATAAGTATCCAAAATATAAGACAATGTCTTAACATAGGCATGAAAGAAAATATATATTGTCCCCGGATATGAGGACTCACCAACAACTAACTTCAAAGATTCGGCTAGCCACGTGGAGGAGGAGGATCAGTAGGAGCTCCGATTCCTACATGGTGACATTATGTAGGCATAGAGTATGCGTTAGTACGTTTGAATATACTAAGTATGCACGATGCAATGCAAACAAGGATCATAAGCCATAATATTCAAAATTCATAATCATAATCAATAGATATATAATCTCAATATGACATGCATGATCAATGCTCATGATAAAACATGCTCGTAAAATATTTCTCTTTGATATCTTGTTCAACACAATAGAGTGACATGATTAACTCATCCAAATACCTTGTACTAGAAGGTGAGGAGTATAGCATGAGTCATGACCCCTCCTAGAAGCAGTGGCATATCCAGGATTTGAAGGTAGTGGGTGCTTTAATTTTGTAACACAAAATCGATTCTTCATTTGTATAAGTGCAAAGGCCAATTAATTTGAACACAATTGTGAACATTTAATATTATTATTAGAAAAAAAAATTTGAGTCACAAATTATAATGTACTCAATGGCTTTTCATATTTTGAAATTAAAATAAGTAATAAATAATATCTCTTATATTTGCGAATATCTTATCTTTTATGTAGAGATTAAACAACTTTATAAATATACAAAAATACTTTTAAGTTGTTATATAGTTTTGGATGGGAAAAATTATGATTCCATGAAGAAAAGGTGGAGCATTAATTTAACAAAATAGAGCATGTACTGAATGATTTTTTCATAATATATAATGGAAATATCTTTTCATGACCTAAGCCTAGGGCCTAAACGTGACATGGCGAATGGGGAACCCAAAGGGACCCCAAACAAGCCTCTTAGAATATCATTCACACATCCTTGGTCGCGAAAGCAAAATAAACAACTTGTGACAATAATAAAAAAGGAAGTGGGACTAAGGGAAGAATTTCATTCAAACATACACATACGAAGAAAAACGCGGACATAGACATCCATAGTATCCAACAACACCTCTAAATAGAATAGAGCGGGGGCCAAGACACTTCTCGGGCTCACCCTCAAATGATAAGTGTCCAAAAGTACCAAGTCTTAGTAATGAAAAGACATGAAAGTAAACTAGATATCATCCCTGATGGTGAGGACTCACCAAAGGCTTCCTTCAAATGTACCGAACTAGGCACGTAGAGGAGGATGGTCAATAGGAGCTCCGATACCTACATGGTGATATCATGTAGGCATAGAATATGCATTAGTACTTGAATTGTACTAAGTATGCAGGGTGCAATGCCACATGGAACATAAGCCATAATATTCAAGATGCATAATTATAATCAATAGACATAGTCTCAATATAACATGTATAATGATTCTCAGGTGTAAACATACTTGAGAATAGTCATACTTGCATAATTTGATCCACTCAATAAAGTGACATGAGTAGTTCATCCAATTATCTTGTACTAGAAGGTAAAAAGTATAACATAAGTCATGACCCCTTCTAGTAGGTAGAGGATAGTACATGATATTAAGTCGTACATGAGGGTAAGGCTTACAACATGATTTATGACCCCTTCATGTAAATATAAGATAGTAAGTAGTATTGATTCATACATGAGGGTAAGGCATATAATATGGTTCATGACCCATTCATGTAGATATAAGAGATTGTATTGTATTAAGTCATACCTGAGGATAAGGTATACAATATGGTTCATGACCCCTTAACATACATGAGGGTAAGGTATGCAATATGGTTCATGATACCTTCACGTAGATATAGGTAATGCATATCAATAAGTTGATTATGAGGGTAAGATACAAAACATGGTTCATGACCTTTCATGTACACATTAGCCTTATATAAGAAGGTGAGAAATATAGCATGGTTCATGACTGCTTCTAATAGGCTTCACAATTCACAAGAGCCTAAGAGAAATAACATAAGAGCCCAATAATTCACTTGTAGATCATGGAGACTATTCATGAGTCTAATGCATGCTTGCAAACCCATGAATTATCACAACATGCTTGTCATGAAAATTCATACAATGATCTCTCATCAACATCAAGAATCCTTGTCAAGTAATTTAGTCAAACACCTGGTGGGTTCATGAAACAAGCTGAGATAAAATTAATTCAAAATTAACCCACCAATATTGTAGTAAAACCCCTAATTTGGGTATCGTAAAATCCATATCAAAAGTTCATCATAGTTCATAGTTCTCAAGCTCAAATCATGCATAGTCTCAATAGAAATAAATCAACTTATGGAATAAGTTTAAAGTAGACATGCATGCATATTCAATCAATACTTGATGAAACCCCAACATAATTTATTTTTATATTTCATAATAAAAGATACACATAAGTAATACAACTTAAAATCATGCAATTTTCATTAAAATGAGAAGGTTGAGCTCTATGGGTGAAAGGAACCATGGATGGAGACCCACATATCTGAACATGGAATTTCTTGGAGTAAACTTGAAGGAGACTTGAAGCTTGGATTGGGTCCTTAAATTCAAAATTGTTCTTGAGATCCTTGAATTTGAATGGGGATCTTGATTATGTCTTGGAAAGGATCTTAGAAAGAATAATTTGGCAATAAAATGATGAACGGAAAGGTTTGGTACCTTAAATTAGTATAAAAACATCAATCTTTGGCATAGAAAGGGTGGGAAATGATAAACATAACCCTTCTTATAAAGTTGTCAAACATCCCCTATGAACCCCATTATGAGTCGTGAACAGTACTGCAACTCGTGGGACCCCTCTTGTAACCCTTTGGCTCAATTTCAGTGTCTCTGAAACTTTCTACGAGTCACACTATGACCCGTATCCCACACTACGATCTTGTAATAGAGGTTTCATAGTGCAACTCTGCACTGGCAGTCTTCAGTATTGTAAGCCAAGAGGAGCCTGCCCATATTGTGATAACAATTATATGGAATAATGAGGTTTTGACAAGTTCACTTTGAAGGGTATAAATAGAAATGTTAGTAAAGGAGTGTATATGGACAATTGGTTGAGTTGGTAAATTTTGTTTGTACGCCTTGGGATTAGGTTACTATATCGACTATAAGATCAATTTCATAATTTGGCATGATTTTTGTTTACCTTGTTCAGTAAATTGTTATGTAGTTACCCTTGCATCTGTGGGGCTAAGAGACTATTTGGTAAGATATGAGAAAGAAGAGTACAGGGTTGGCTCAAGTGTAAGGATGTGTTTCTTTGTGGCTTTGATTATAGATTTTGTTATTTTTGAAGGGTAGAAAACTTAATGAAGTTTCATTTGAGTAGTTGGTGTGAAGTAAAAGGCAGTCTGATATGGATTTCTCTAAGGAATAACGATAATAAATGGGTTAGGAGTGAGTATATTGGCCTTGGGCATCATATAATTTGAGCATGTAGGATTGGGCCATGAGTATTGATTTAGCATTAAGATATCCTTGCAATATTGGTGACAGACGCAAGCTAAGAAAAGTGAAGGAGACTAGACATCATGTATAGATCCATGGTTCTGAGTTATAAATTGTATGGATTTTCCCTTTGAGTTTGGTGATAATGAGGTAGACTGACTCACTATAGAGTAATGAAAGATTATCAACTCCTTTTCAGAAGGTTCGATTTGGGTTGATTGAAAAACAACGATATGAGGAAGTCTATGTTTCATGTTAGGGTGGGTTTTTCAATCATAATAAATGACTTATGAAACCAATGATTTTGGGTTTGGATGGATGTTACTTCACTGATGGAAATTAATGTAAGTTATCATGATGGGTTGTGTAGATCCTTAGTGATAAATAAAGGTTATATGCTTGTGTTGTATAAAATGCTTAGAGTGATCAAGGATCTCTTAAGTTTGGCATGAGCTCATGAAAACTTATGGTTTCCAATACTTTTGGGTATTCTTGCTATTTGTGGACCTAATTTTAGCTATCGTTCCAACATCCGAATTCTATCGGTTATAGTATTAATTGAGGTATTACCTTTCCTGGTCATTACCTTTCTTTAGAGTTAAATTAATTGGACTTTTCTCTTACATATATACTTTTCCCGAGGATTAGAATTGCTCAGCTTGAGTTCGAGGAGGATTATGTCAAGAGAATGGAAATTTGGATGGTAATCGAGGTGCTTCGTATATTATAATTAGCTCTTATTTGTTCAGGTTCACTATTAGCCTTCATCGAAAAGGGATCTCAATTACCTCGTGGATGCATGGGTGGAAGATTATCCTACTGTGTGTAGTGTGGTATGAGGGTGTTGGTTCAAGTTTGGTTCCATGGCTAGTTTTTGAATCGGTAGTCGCTTTCGGAGGGCGGAGTTTCCTGATGGCTTATATGTCTTATTTTTGATGGTACATTCTGATGTTATATCTCTCGAGAATGAAATTACTTGGAGGCAATTAACGACCTTGGGAATTGTATGACGGACTCTTGATGATTTCTTATGAGGACTCTCTCTTTGTCTTATGTTTGAGAATGAATATAGTTTTAGTGGTGAATGATATAATGACCCTTACATATATACTTTTCCCGAGGATTGGAATTGCGCAGCTTGAGTTCGAGGAGGATTATGTCAAGAGAATGGAAATTTGGATGGGAATCGAGGTGGTTCGTATATTATAATTAGCTCTTATTTGTTCAGGTTCACTATTAGCCTTCATCGAAAAGGGATTTCAATTACCTCGTGGATGCATGGGTGGAAGATTGTCCTACTGTGTGTAGTGTGGTATGAGGGTGTTGGTTCAAGTTTGGTTCCATGGCTAGTTTTTGAATCGGTAGTCGCTTTCGGAGGGCGGAGTTTCCTGATGGCTTATATGTCTTATTTTTGATGGTACATTCTGATGTTATATCTCTCGAGAATGAAATTACTTGGAGGCAATTAACGGCCTTGGGAATTGTATGACGGACTCTTGATGATTTCTTATGAGGACTCTCTCTTTGTCTTATGTTTGAGGATGAATATAGTTTTTAGTGGTGAATGATATAATGACCCTGAAGGTCATTTTCGGCTAAATTACTGTTTTTCCCTTTCTGATAGTTACTTTGAGTCATATTTGGTCAAGTTTTGAAGTCAGATTTTGAAAATCTTGTAAACAATTAGTGTATTGCAAAAGAAAGAGTTTTAGAAGGCCTTAAGTTGGAAGTTTTGAGTTTTGAGGTCATATTGAGTTTTGAGTATTGGATCATGATTTTATCAATTTCATCAATTCCAAAATGCTTAATCTGGTATAAGAGAACTTGCAGAACTGAATTCAGAGTTAAAACGGAGATTTTAGGCCCACAATTACATTTTTTAGTTTATTTTGGATCATACGTTTGACTTCGGTGAACACTCGAATTTCAGGAGCTTGTATCCAAATTTTGTCAGTTCAAGTGGTTCCAGATGGTGAAATTAACACTAGTAATACCTTCGTTATAATTTTTAGAGCTTTCGAAAATATTTCAAGTTTTTTAGTCCAAAACTAGTTTAAATGATCTTCCTCAAGTTTAGGGCAATGGAGGTTCCGAACTTGAATTCTGACAATTCTATTGGGTCCAAATCATCATTTCTAGGAACGTTCTATGATTAGTTTGTTATTGTCGGGTTTCAAACGAATTCCCGAGGGTCTGGTTCCTATTTTGAATGACTAAATATTGTTGGTGCAATTAGCACCCTTCTCCGCGTTCGCACGGCCCCTCTGCATTCTCGGAGAGTGAAAACACTTGTCCTCCATGTTTGTAGAGCTGCAACCTGCATTCACGGATGAGTAGTCCATGTTCGTGCGACATTGAGACTCCTATGTTTCTACATTCATGGACATGGTCCATGTTCGCAGAGTTCATTAAATGCATATATCAGTGACTTGTTTAAAATGATGAATTTTATTTCAAATCACCATTTTCAACTCTTCAAGCTTCATTTTCAAGAGATATTTTGTGATTTTTGAAGGCAAAGTGATTGGGTAACTATATTCTAACCTATTTCATTAACTTCCATTGATTAATTTGTGTTTCCAACCTCCAATAGTGGGATTTTTAATGGTGAAATTTGGGGATTTTCAAACTTGGCTTTCCTAAACATTAAATTGTGATTTCTCCCTCATTTTAACTCCGTTTTCAAAACTATTTTCACTGCTGAACTACTTATCACCTTGAGAATATTTTCATGCTTTAATTTTTAAGTTTTAGGGTACATTTTACGCCATAGGATTTTGACCATTTTATCATTTTTCTCTTGTTAGAATAGTGTTAAAATAATACTGTAGCAGTACTGTAGCAACAGCTCTAGGCACTGTAACAACGGTCGAGGTACTGTAGCAGTACTGTAGCAACGGCCATAAACGGCTAGAAACGGCCCCTTAAGGACTTGTATATATAGGAGGGCCATTCTCATTTATTAAGCATTCAATCCAAGTATCTCTCTATATAAAAA
>JAABOM020059518.1:0-12732 GCA_011800125.2 Solanum clarkiae
ATGGGCCAAAGTTACACCCTTAACACGGACTTTATTCATAATCGAACTTGGACAAATTCGACGTCGAGCCTCGTCTCAATTTAGCTAGCAAATTTAAGCTAAGCAAGTAGGTGACTCACCTGCTAACTTATTAAGTCCTACAAGTACCTCAATTCTTTCACTTCATTTAAGGCCATATTCTCCTCAATTCGACACAAAACATGTATACACTTGACCCTCTTAAGTGTTAGATGCACATATAGCCCATTAACACAAGATTCAAGCACTTTTGAAAATTAGCCGCTAATTCGACCAAATCATGTCATGTTTCATTTGACTTATACTAGTAGTGTAAGGTGTGGGGTGTTACATAATGGTCAAGAAATTCCTCTTTGAATTCCTCCCAAGTAGTTTGAGGTACATCTATGCCCTTAGATTGCTTCCAAGCTTCATACCACTATATAGCCACACCCTTCAACCTATATGTCTCCAATTCAACAGCTTCTGTATCACTCACGTGCATAACATCTAAAGTGCGCTGAATCTGATCAATAAAGTCTTGGGGATCTTCATTAGGATCTGACCTAATGAAGGATGGAGGATCCAAATTAAGAAAATCACGTATCCTTGTACCAGTTGCACTATTCGTGCCACCTGTACCCATAACTGGACCTTCCTGCCTTTGACCTTGACCCGCAACTATACGAGTCAATAATTGGAATGCATTTCGTAGATCCTGCACGGTAGCATCAATAGGTGGTCTTAGGGAATTTCACTACTCTCGAGTTCAACAGGAACTGGAGGAGTTGGAGCAGTTTATGATAAAGACTCCTCTTGAACCTCATTTCATTGTCTCAGCTGACTTAGTATACAAACCACCACTTCCACTCCCTTCCCTTTACCTTTGTTTTGCCTGGTTTCTGGCATACCTGCTGTACAAAACAAATTAGCAATTAGACATAATGCACCTATTACACTTGGCTCTACGGCACGATCTAAAGAACGAAAAGAAAGTAACCACTCCTAAATGCCACGTAGCCTCCTGCTTATAAATATGGTGCACAACACATCGATAAACAAGACTCTACATAAACACGGCTTTCTAGACTCCCTAGGATAACCCGTTCTGATACCACTTCTGTCACGCCCAAAGTCCCATTAGGGCAGACTGGCACCCGTTGCCGATAAGGCTCGGGAGAACCAACCTGTATCCATGCGCTTTCTATACATATTATGAGGGATTTCTACGTTTGATATGCCTTTAAGAAAATAAACAGTGATAACAAGCCAATAGGAAATGCATATGGTTAGGCCGCTGGGGCCACGAGACATGACCACACTTTAATTTACATAGTCTACAAAGAATCTAGATAAGGAAAAGCATCTGACAAGGGTCAGGATGGGCCCCGCCTCGACTAACTATACAATACAAACATATAAGCTCTAGGCACAAACAAATCCCCAAAGCAACCTGAGCTTAGTATCAGCAACTGGATGTCTTGTACTCCTACTGGGGAGATCTACTAGCACCTGTACCTGCAGCATGAAATGTAGGTCCCTTGTAAGGGACGTCAGTACGGGATAACATACTGAAAATGTAAGACAGGATATACTATATATGAAGTAACAACTCAAATGAAACTATGCACTGGTGTAGGATAAGAGACCACCTTTGGTTATACTTTGGGATCATGTACTTTATGTTATTTATATTACTTTACCTTTACTGTATAATCTGTGCACGACATGTAATACAAATGACCAGCTGATCAGTAGTAAAAAATTATATCAAGATCGTCCCTGGATAGTTTCTTCCTTTACCCCTCGGGCTACCACCCGTGATAGGATCGTCCCTGGCTAGGTGATTCTTCCACTCCTCGAGCTACCACCCATCAATAAGCAATATACTTTACTTTATCTTTCAATTACCTTTGAGATGATTCTTTTGGTGGTCAAAAAATATTAGAGCTGTAAGGTTACAGATGTAGCATGTGACATGTACATAATCATACAATACAATATGACAATGAAAAGAGTACGTTACACAAATAATGAAATGCGTATGAGATAAAACAACTTGTGAAATTTATTTAGCAACAAGAACCTATGTTACTTGGTATCCACATATGTATGTAGATTTTAAAGGTGACTATGTATGGGAGCATATGAACATATGAAAGAGTGGAGACACGTTTAATAGTTGTGTCAGAGTTGGTGAGTGCCTTTATGTACAAAGGAAGAATCTAGATTTCATGCCAAGTAATACAAAATCAAGTAGCATTACATACCTCATTGTAGGACCTCATTACTACCTCGAGATAATTTTCCCTTCCTCCAAATATTTATCTACAACATATTAGGTGATAAAACTAGCATTAGCAGCCAATAGATACATCTTGGTAGCCCAATCACATAAAAAACAAAACATAAGCAGCAAGCAGGTATCTATAAACCCGAGCGTATTCTTTCAAACTCTCTGTCCCTAATTGTATTTCCTAATATACATTCGCATGTAAATAGCATGTGAAACCTATTTTATGCCAATAATAGACTTACAACATCCCACAAAATACAACACATAATAATCTATACAACCTACAAATGGACAACATAACATTACTGCCCTTCGCTACATTTCGACGTCAACAATTCCAAACCTGTTCCAACTCTAACCAAATTGTTCCAACAACATTTATACATACAAACAGTCCTAAAACAGTCTTAAAATAGCACCTAAGAATTCATGAAGGGCATGATCTAATAGCCTTCCATCCAACAGCCCACAAGTTCCAATCAACATTATACTTAAGATAGCACAATAAAACTCGTTTGTTAAATGAAACCAAAATCGGGGCAGCAACCTTAGGGTAATATCTACAACTCAACACATGTTAAGAATATCAACTTCTCTCATAATACAGACCAAAAACCATAGAGAAGTCACTAAAACAAAAGGCAATTGTGCAGCAACTTTCTAAACACATGTTGTCCAAATTTTCCAGCACAAACATACTAGCATATACTTCTTATTTTTTATAAGGAAACCATACTAAATACATATGTAAACTTACTTACCACTACCTTCAAGGTGTAGGGCTTCTCCAAGAACCCTAGAAGTTCCCTTGTGGCTGCTTTGCTAGGTTAAGAAAGTGTAGAGAGAAAGTTGTGAAAGCTGAAATTTTTCCAAGTCTAAGAATGACTTAGAGGTGCTATATGTAAACCTTTTTAAAGGGGATTTTGGCCAACTTTCTTGATTGGTTTAAGTCTTATATAGTGGTGATGCAGCAGCTTGGCCCTTTCACTTGGGCCTAATTGGGTTCAAATTGGTTGGGCCTTTGCTGCCCATTTTCCCCTCTTTCTCTTAGTTAGTTTTGGCCCAAATTATCAAAGAAATTGTGATGTCTTTGGGCTCTTTTAATATCCTTCTTGGGCTGAAAATATAGTCCATGTGAGATTCTAAATCATAGGTCAAAGTTACACTCTTAACACGGACTTTATTCATAATTGGATTTGGATAAATTCGACATCGGGCCTCGTCTCCGTTTAGCTAGCAATTTAAGCTAAGCAAGTAGGTTACTCACCTTCTAGCTTACTAAGTCCTACAAGCACCTCAATTCTCTCACTTTGTTTAAGGTTATGATCTCCTCAATTTGACACAAAACATGTATACACTGGCCCTCTTAAGCATTAGACTCACATATCCCCCTATAACATGAGATTCGAGCACTTTTAAAAATGGGCGCTAATTTGACCAAACCATATCATATTTCATTTGTATTGTACTAGTATTGTAAGATATGGGGTGTTACACCTGCGGTGGACTTGCACTTAGTTTGGTCCAAACATTTTCTACGGGATTAGAAACTCGTTCGAAGAATTTCCAGCGAAAAGCACTAAAAATTGACCATCTCCGAGTCACGGACCCCAATTCAAGGGGCAAAATATTTTTTAATTTTTCGTGAGGGGCATTCCTGACCTTTCCCAACCCTTCCCAAACTCAAAATATGATTAAAATAGGTCTTTTTTGGTCAAAAGTGGTTTCTAAACCTATTCTAAGTCCCTTTACGCTTAACATAAGTTAGAGTTCTTGAGAGAAAAAGAGAAAGAATCTAGGGTTCTATAGGTTGGAGTCAAATCCTTGAGAAGATTGGTGATGTTCTTCATTCCAAGTATGTAAGGCTAACCTAAAGCATAGAATTGTTCTTCCATGTGTCCCTTGACTGATGTAGTTTGATGGATGAACATATTAAGTCTTTATGCATGTATTTTTTTGTAAATTATACATATCCTATGTATTTTCACGTGTTGATGATCATCATAAACTTGATTTACTGAATAAATTCTTTTACATGAGTTATTTCATAAAACCCTATATATTATTTTACTAAATATTGCAACAATGAACTTAGAAGATGAGTCTAGAGTTGTGTCAGTATGAATGTGCATGTAACAATGATTGTGATCCTGAGATGAGAGTGTTGATGATGATGTTGATGAAATTGATGTCATAGAATCTTAAAAAGTGTGAATTTAATTCTAAAATTATGATCCTAATACAAGAGTTGATTATTGATGTCATGAATTGAGTTAACAATGTCCAACGAGACTACTTAAAAGGGTAATACTGATGATTGGTGTTTTATGAGCATGTTGAGTCGTAGGAGGAGTATTGAGCGTCGAATTGAGTAAGAGCAGATAACAATTCAAACTCAATAACTTTGTGGCCAGCGTAAGAGAGGATCAAATCATAAAACCGAATGTTTCCTAAATCCCAAAAGATGACTTAATGTTCTTTATTGGATCTACCGATGTGATGTCCTTTACCCCCAGCAAGGTACTGGATGGATGTGGCAATGACAACATTTCGTTGTATCATCACTGGCTCATAGGTCATGGTTGTCATTTAGAGAAACTCCCAGATAGGTCCCACACTAATAATACTCTGAGTTGAGTTAATTGTATGAGTTTAGATTGATTTTGATGAGTCGTTTGTCTACTCTTTATTCTTGCTTTAGGTAGACACTTGATGTTTTGAGTGGGTATCTTATGAGTTGATGGAGCTATCTACACCTCTGTTCTTTTGTAAAAATTTTCCTGCATCCAAAGAAAAATTTTTAGTTTAAAATGAACTGATCTGTGCCGATTCTTCAATTGTCTGCTCCACGCCTTGTCCTTGATAGATTGTTTTGATCTCCCACCTCTTGACAGACAGAAGGTAAAAAAAATGTGATTTTTAGCGAAATTTTGAGGGTGTCCTCAAAATTTCTGTCCCAGTTTATGTGGTCAGGGATTGTCAGCTTATTAGAAGCACCTTGAGAATTTTTGAGATCCTTCTCAAAATTCTGTCCCAGTTGAAGTTTTATCATGCTTTGAATTTTGATTCATTGTAGAGGGGTCTCTCTGTTCAGAATTTTTGAGTTCCTTTCAAAAATTCTGTCCCAGTTTCCTTTCTAGGGTATGACCGAGCCGTTGTGGCGCCTACGTATCCCGTTGAGTCAGGAATCAGGTCAAACATAATTTCAAATAGTAAAAGTAACAAAAAAAGGGATAAAGGGATGACCGAGGCCCGACATAGACCGCCTATATATCTCATTCTTGAGAATTTAGGTCAAATGTAGTTCATTACAAAAGGAGATATAATTGGATAATAAATATAGAAATGATTACAACCAAATGATGCAAATATAGGAAAAGAAAACTCCAAATCTCTAAAGCATAGCGTCTCTCGACAGCATATGAGTTGGTTGTCAAATTGTAGTGGATGATGCTTGTATGAAATCTTGTTCCAGACTACCCTCCGGCGCTATCCTCTAGTTGTGCATGGGATTAGGTAAAGGATTCTTGTTTGACATTGGGAGCAACAGTGCGAAGAGTAACCACATCACGGTCAATTAAATCCTGTATTTTATGCTTCAGATCTAAACAATCTTCAGTATCATGCCCGACACTGTTAAAGTGGTAAGCACAAATCTGATCACCCTTGAAGAAACGAGAATTAGGGTCCATGGCTTTCGGAGGAACAGGTTGAATCAATCCTGCGGCTAACAACCTTTCAAATAGTTTTGTTCGACTTTCGACAAGTGGAGTGAACACCCTAGGGGATCTTAGGTTAGGAGGTTTATAGTCATTTTGAGGGGGTAGAGACACTTGATGATAGTTGGATGATTTTGACGAGGGTTTGTAGGGATCTGAAATTTTAGATTTGGCGGTGTTTGGTGATTTGCCCGTAGGGTTTGAAAATTTGGAATTGGATAACTGGCAGAGGGGTTCTGATAAGCTGGTTGTATATGGGAGCAACTTGACAGTGGAGATTGGTAGTCGGAGATGGTGTTTGGATATTATGGAGAGTGATGATAGGGAAAAGGATTTTGGTAATTCGTGGATGAAAGGTGATATCCTGGATGAGCATGAAAGGTGGGGGTAGGTTGAAGGTGGATTTGAGGGGTTGATTTTCTGGGGTGGTTACTAGGAGTTCTCCTTTTGTTCTGTATGCCGGAGACAACTGCTACATCTTCTTTTCTTTTCTTCAACATTCCAAAAGTTCCAATTGAAGTCGATATACGGGTGATCTTGCCCGTTTTAAACCCATCTTTGATGTTCTCACCGATCTTAACTATATCTGCAAATTTAGCCTTAACAAGCACCATCATTCTTTCATAGAACTCTGGTTCTTGGGAGCGCATGAACACTTCGATAATTTCCTTTTCTGACATTGGAGGACTTACTCTGGCTGCTTTCTTCCTCCATCTGTAGGCATATTCTCGGTAACTCTCAGTCGACTTTTGCCTAATCCTCTCCAATGAGTAACGATCTGGCACTATTTTAATATTGTAAGCAAAATTTTCGACAAAATCTTTGGCCATGGAATTCCAACTGGCCCACCAATTCATTTCCTGGGAGGTGAACCATTCTAAGGCCTCCCCACTTAGACTTCAGCTAAAAACCCGCATCAGTAATGCTTCATTTTTTTCGACACCCACTAACTAGTCACAATACTCCCTCAGATGGGCCAGGGGGGTCCCGCTCCCATTGAAAGTATCAAACTTCGATATCTTGAACCCTTCCGGCAGGTTCAAATCTGGATGGATGCACAAATTATCATAATCTAGGTCCACGACGTCTGGCGCATAGTGAAATTATTTCATAACTTTGGCAATTTCTTCCTTTATATCTAATTTGGCCATCTCTTCTTTGGCCTTCTATTCTTTTTCCTTATCCTCATAATGGTCGATATCGGAGTAGGTAGAATGAGGATTTTTTGTGGATTTGTAAGGATTGGGATATGAAAAGGGGCTCTAGGAGGCAAAATTTGGTCTGGGAGTTGGTTTTCCAGATGGATTATTTGGGGGTGGATAGTATGAGCCATTTGGGAGGAGCTACCGGCTTGGGTAATATTTGGATTCTGGAGGGGTGGCGCTTGGGGAAAAAGGTTAGAAGGTCCTGCGTCATTGATGACGGGAGAAGCTTGTATGGGGGTAATTGGTGGATTAGTTGAGATGGGGATAGGCTGATGAGGAGAAGGAAAATGAAGTGAGGGCCTCCCGTCGTCTGGAACGGGAAGGTTAGTAGTGATGGCTAAATTTGCTAACTCTTTTTTTCATTTCCATTTTTATCTCTGTGATCTATTGCATTAGCTGCGTGATCAATTGGTTTTGTTGTGTGGTAGCAGGGCCTGTTATGGTGATCTCGGTCAGGCTTTCATCATCATTATGGTCTGCCATTTTCCTTTCTGCCGACTTAGGTCAAGGGAGGGATCTTTATGAGCTCTGGATCGGGTGAAATAAGGATGATCGAGCTTAACAATACTGATCAATTCTAAATTACCTGTAAAAAGAATTACTCAAAAGCAAACAAGTTAGTTTCTTCAAATCGGTAGGTAATAGAAGGTAATACACATATATTACTAAGCACACAATTATTGCTTTATTTGACAGTAAACTAGCCCACAGATATATGAGATATTGTAAATAAGCAGGACTTTGCCTATGTAATTTTGGAAATAGTGGATCAGGAAGATTGATTTACATCAAGTCAGGTTTTCTTTGTATTGTTGATAATGTAAACTGGGAAAAAATAAGCTTCTCGAAAGATGGGGGGGAAATACGCTTATGGAAAGCTGGAGGAAATATGCTTCTGGAGCGCTGGGAGAAAATACGCTTCTGAAAATGTAGAAAAAGAAAAAACAATAAACTTCTGGAAAGATGGGGGAAAATGCGCTTATGGAAAACTAGAGGAAATATGCTTCTGGAGCGCTGGGAGAAAATACGCTTCTGAAAATATAGGAAAAAGAAAAAAATAAACTTCTGGAAAGATGGGGTCGGGCCTAAGAGGCTGCCTACGTATTTCACGAAGGAGAATCAGACCTTACGTAGTTCAGAACTAGAATATTCTTAAAATGAAAAATTCATCTTTTTAGAAGTGGTTCGATTTTGAGAATTTTGAGAGTGGAGTTCGATTTTGTTGAGAAACTTGAGATTCGAAGAGTATTTGGACGAACTTTGATAGTGACTTGATTTATGTGCTAGAAACTTTCAAAAAGGAGTGGGCTAGAAGACTTCAGACAAAGCAACTTATTCACACAGACAGTTATAAAATATATCAGGTAAACAAATATCACGCATCCTAAACAGATATGTGACCCTTTTGTGACAAGGGTGGGCCTAACAATTTGAAAGATGTATATGCGATTTTAAACGTTCCATTGCCCCCAAAAATATTTATACAAGCCTTCCAAATAAACTTAATGGGGATACATGATATGAAAAAGGGATACAAAAAATAATCAATCCCACGCAGGGGTCTAGTCCTAAGCTAAATCTTCGTGGAAGATTTCTCCTTTTTGAACTCCTTGGTCTCTGAATGCCTTTAGATGTGATACCTTTTGAACAAACCTGTTTTGATTAACATGTGTTATTAAAATGACTCCCAACCCCCAAGGGACAAAGGTCCGTTAAATAACATATACATCCTTCAAAATATAAACACATAAGTATGATCGTCCATTTGGGCCGGAGGCCACTTTGTTGGCAGCGCCTGATTTTTGGCTTCGAAGAAAGAAGTCGATGGTGAGAGTTTTCTGGGCTTGGTCGAAGAAGAAGAAGACATGGTGAAGTGCGCGTGTGAAGGAGAAAGGGTCGTCTTGTAGATGTTGGTGAGGAAGAAGAAGGGGACGGGAAAAGGGATAGGGCGACGAAGAAGGGGAAAGGGAATGGGGATTTGGTTGCAGGGGAAAAGGAAAAGTGAAGAAGAAGAAACGGGGAAGGGTATTAGGGATGGGACGCGTGGAATTCACGCGCTCGCTTAAAATATTTTTTTTAAATAATTGTTTAAAAATTATTAAAACAAAAAATAAAATTCGATGATTAATTTGACACCGTGGAGAGTAAAAATTGCGTATCAACAGATATTCCATAAATCGAGACTAAAAAAAATTATATTGGGACCGTGTAACGAGAGGTTATGCTATGCATGGGCGCAATGATATCAATTTTCTATTTATGATTTATTTAAGAAATATTTTTTCAAAATAATAAGAAAAGTAATTAATTACGCTTTAAATGCTATAACAAGAAAAGTAATTAATTATGCTTTAAATATTCTCATTTAGGATCCGAATCTTTTCCAATGCTTTTTATTTTATTTGCATTTTTGAAAGTGAAATCACATTTAGCTATATTTTTTATAAAGCATATCTTGAATAATGTGTTAAACAAAATCATACAAAATCTTATAGGGCCTTTTTTTTTAAAAAAAAATTATTGTATTATATTATAAGTTGTAATAACAATGCTTTAGTTGAGTCTTAAGAAGTACCTTTTAAAATTCTTTTAACAGACACAAATCGAGAGAGAAAAGTAATTTTAATAAAGTTAAATCAATATTTGCTCATTTCTACTTATTGTATATACTAAAATAAATATTCATTTTTATTTATTCACAATAATAAAATAAATATTTATTTTTATTTATTCAATTTAATAAATTAAGGAATAAAATTTACTGCTCTTATTATTAATTAAGTCATTTTAAAATACTAATTTGTATTCATAAAAAATGGCATAGTAAAATTATCATTGCATTTTTGTGAATTTTCGAAACTCTTTCAAATAAACAACCAATAGAAAAGAGGCAAGAAGCATGGTATTATTAGTACATATATAAATACATACACATACATACATAAACATACATACATATATATATAGAAGAGTGAGTTAATTCAGCCAATAATTGTAAGGTATCAACATGTGTGCTTAATATTGAAAAATTTTAACAACTAAGGGTATTTCTGTCATTAACCTACTTGCCCTATCTTCAGATTTATACACGTGGATTGACTCTCGCAATATCATTATACACATGGCTGTGAACTCTATCTTCATCTTGTTTTCCCTACTACAACTTATCATTCTCAAGCTTCTCCAGCTACAAGAACCTTGATTTTTCCACATGGGTTTCTGAAAATCTGTACGAAATCCTCACCATTTTGCTCGTAATCTCCACTATTGGTATATTCTTTTACCTTCGTAGTGTTGTTGGTGACACAACTACTGTCCTTTGCTTACAGCAACTCAAACTCAATACATCAGACCTGAATCTTCAACAATTATCTAGAATAACATACCCGCTATCCCAGATAAGTTTACTCCTTGTACAAAATTTCGATCTTGTTCTGATTTATTAGATTTTCATTTCCCCCTCTATTCTCTTTTGGTGTGTAATTCTTTTTTTGCCAATTGTTATATTTTCCTTTGATCCATATATGCATGTCTGTTCTTGATCTCCTTTTGAATTTGAGAAGAATTGAAATTAGGGCTAAATGGCAGTTATTCGAACTCAAATGTTTGGATGATTAATTGATTTTGAGTTTTTGTTCTATTTTTATTTATATGATCATTCCACTGAGATACCGGTAAATTGCATGATCATATTACGAGTAAAATTTCTGTGCATGGATGAACTCATGATAAAGTTTTAAGTACTAAATCCATTTTCTTATCAGGGGGTCGTATACACGTTGGCAACCTTTTTGTCGGCGATAACAATGGCATCACCCAGAATTGCTTTTTGAAGTTGGGGTCATACAAGAGGAAGAAGGGGAACTGGCAGGAGGAGTTAGTATGATAACGGTGACCCTTGATGCGACTAAGGCAGCTTTACAATTGGTGTGAAAATGGAGGGGAATTCTATTGGGTTGAAGGCAGGTTAGTGTTCAGTGACAATTTACGCTAAGGTTACCTGAGATGCGGTTGGAAGCGACTGTTATGTTATGGCTCCACTTATAGCACGAACTGATGTTGAGGTAAATGCAACGAAACTTCTATATGGTAAATAGAAATACTTTTTCGTACTTGCCCGGTTGTTCCTCTTTTCCAGCTTTTCACAACTTGTGAAGGTTTAATTTGTTAATTTTAGTTTCTACTCTTGAATTATTTAATATTCCGCTAACTGTAATTGAATTTGGCACTTGTATATATTGTAAATTCATGATATGCTTAGCTAGATTTATTTTGTTTCAGAACATGTATTCAGTTGCCATTACCTGACAATTATGTTACTACTAATTATGACTGAATAAGATGAAGTTTAAGGGGAGCTTACTGTTTAAGAAGGGTGTGTAATCGAATGTGGATTACGGATACAAGACACACAGCACAACAGGAACTGCTTTTTAGTTTCCCAGTGGATTGGGAGAAGTGGCTTTTACATATGCGGGTCATCATGTTGTAAAAAGCTACAATCCCTTCAATGCCAGACAAACCTTTCAAAGTACCTATGTGGAGGGAAGTTATTATTGCTTACATAGTTGTGGCGCTCTGTTACTTCCCTGTTGATGCTTTTGTTGGATACTGGATGTTTGGAAATGCAGTGGACGACAACATTCTCATCTCTTTGAACAAACCTACATGGCTCATTGTTATAGCTAACATGTTTGTCGTCGTCCATGCTATTGGAAGCTATCAGGTACCATGTTTTGATCGAAATTGCAAAAATTTCAATTACATTTGATTAGCTTAATAAAGCATTAATCCTTTTTTATCTTATTATGTTGCAGATCTATGCACTGTTATCTTTATATTTGTAGTAGAAGCTTATTTGTATATTAGGACTAAATATGTGTTTAGAAGGTGCTGCATTTTGTGATAGACAAGGATTGAAAATTACAGATTGACACCTTCTTTTGCACATATAAAAGTTAAGCCCTGTTAAAATTTGATTACTCCCTCGATATGAGAGGGTTGCTCTTGTGGCTAGAGCCATCTATTTCTAACCCAGAGGTTGGGAGTTCAGCATACCTAAGGAAAAAGAAAGGATTACTGGCTGTTACAATCAGTAGCTAATAAGTTGGAACTAGCTGATACCATGCTTTCAGTAGTCTGATTTTACGTGCAATTGTTTCTTTTCCATGTTGTGTTCATCGTTCTAAGTGGAGGCTTGCCTCTGGAGTATTGTGTGATAATAAGATACCTCTTAAACTCAAAGGCAAGTTCTATAGAGCGGTGGTTAGACCAGCAATGCTGTATGGGGCGGAGTATTGGCCCATTAAAAACGCACATGTACAAAAGATGCATGTTGCAGAGATGAGGATGTTAAGATGAATGTATGGCGGCACCAGGAGGAACAGGGTTAGGAATGAGATTGTCCGGGAAAAGCTAGAGGTGGCCCCGGTGGCAGAAAAAAATGAGGGAAGCGAGACTGCGATGGTATGGACATGTGCAGAGAAGGAGTGTCGATGCCCCTGTTAGGAGGTGC
>JAABOM020059519.1:0-12732 GCA_011800125.2 Solanum clarkiae
TTTTGCTTTATTCCATCATACTCCAAGGCCAAAAAATAGTCAATCTTTGGCTCCATCCGAGATTGATGGAAATATTTCCTTTAGCTAGTAAAAAAAAAAAATTATGTGCTACAAAATGAAGTTGTAGAGAACGTAGACCTTGCACATTTTTTGAATGAACTTTATATTTGCAATATTAGATTATTCCAAAAATTAATATCTATCCTACTTTTCTCTAAAACTAAAATGTTCCTTCAACTACTTAATTCTAGAATTATAATATTTTTAGACTTTTCTCTTTAGACCAGAATACTCATTCTAGAGATCTCTTAATTTTCAATAATTCTTAAATATTCTAAATTCCCTTTTTAAATATTTTAAATGTTAATTAAATTGGTGATGAATTTTTAACCTTAGAAAGAGAGGCTATTTCATGGGCCTAAACCATTGTTCTCATTGAGTTACCAAAAATAAAATATCTAATTAATTAGGTCTCATTAAGTTACCAAAAATAAAATACCTAATTAATTTTGGAATCCAAGCCGCATTAGGAATAGTGATGGCGGTGGTTTTTATTTTCTATTAATAGGGAAATAGCCTAAGCCTATAAACTGAAGAAGAATAGATATACAGAGAAACTGAAGAAGAATTCATTAAGCAGATGAAGACGCTAAGTTTCAAATGATAATTAGAAACTATATCTGAGTGGTGTGGCTGATGGATAGATCAATGATCATTTTAGTCTGAATCAGCCACCCCATGATTATTGTCATAGCTGATCTTTTGATCTATCTATGCCGGTCCTGATTTCTATTACGTCTTATCTATAGCTAAAAAATTGTGCAATTGTGTTGTTTATAGTTAGTCTGAGTAATTTTCTCAAAAGAATTTCATCAAAAGTGAGGCTTCAAGAGTATTAATTTGTGATGGAAGTTCAAATGCCTATTGCAATCCAATGAAACTTTGTTTTAAACAACCGCTACTATGTTTTACCAATATAAACAATCAAGACACAAGTGTATGCCCTCATCCAATCCAAGATTCAATAACTTGTCTTATACCTGTACACGACTTAATGTCTCAAATCAGCTAATTAGAATTCACATGGGAGCAACTATGTCCAACTTCTCCCTGGGATCCGGTAAGAACACCAAATTCTGACAATTTTGCCATGGCATGAGCAAAATCTGTTCTAGGTATAGTCCCATTGTCGGAAGCATAGTCCATCACCACCTCTGCCGTCTTTTCATTAGCCATCAATTGCTGATCAGCAAACAGTATCCCTCTTCCTTTCATCAAAGTCTTGTAGTAATGATTATCAAATGAAGCTCCAAATGTAAACAGTCCCTGGGCGTATGACACCACAGATTCACTAGACTCCTGGCTCTACGTTCATCCAAAATGTTTATGGTGCTGTTATCCTCTGCACACTTCTGCTTCAACTCTTCAAGGAAGTCGTCAGGAATTGTTGGATCAGGCAAACCTGTCCCCATGAAGTTACTGAGCCTTGGCCGAATGAATTCACAACCAATCTTTCCAATGTTGTGTCCTCCTATATGTGACAAGGAAACAATGAAGAGCAAGTATCCAAAAAAAAAAAAAAAAGTATTCCAAAAAATTGAGATGCAGTATATGATCAGTAATGGAATTAAAATGATTACCAAGGAGAGCCACTGTTTCCCTCTCGTCAAATCCTCTCAAGGAAAACAGCCTAAGAGTTTCACTGATATTCCCATTTGGTCGTGGAATTTCAGCCATGGCCTTGTCAAAGAACGACTCCATGATGTCCCCTCTGCCTACTAGCACAGGACAATATGGTCCACCAGCCTAATATGAAATGTAATGAGTTTACAGACCAGTATAAAATGTTACATAAGCTAGCTAGAAGCAACTTCCCGTGATGCATAATTTTAAAATATTATCCAAACTTTGATTGTTAAAAACAAATAATACATGTTATAGTTTATGTTAAAAACACCTGAATGTGCACTACAAGATCATTTAACTAATCTGATTTTAAGAAAGATAATGTTTAGGTGGACATCTGTGTTATTTTTGCTCTAGCATTTAGAAATTAACCTTATGGCTCAATTAGCCAGAAAACTTTATCGGAGAAGTTGAGCTACCAACTTACAGTTTTCTTTCTTGCGTGCTGATCTGGAGTTACTGTTGTCCACTTATGTTACAGGATAACCTATCTGTCGTTGATATCCTCTCCGCATGCAATCTTGTTAACTATTTTGGTAAAATGGATCTTGGTGGTTCTGGTGCTGGACAGATAACTCCTGCACCCTATTCTTTTCAGGAAGGTCTGCTTATGGATATCTTATTTTAGAATCATGCATCAAAAACCAGGAAAAAGACCGCTTGACATGGTACGATATCGCTCAGGACCTCGCCTTGTATGGGAAAGAACCCGGCACCAATAAGAGGCTTCTGAGTTTGAAGCATGAATTTATATCTAACTACATGCTTTGCAGGGTTTAACATCAGCAGCTCTTTATGGTCTTGGGAATATCAGAGATGAACGCTTGAATAGAATGTTTCAAGTATGTATCTCGTTCCTTTTCAGATCTGTCTGGCTGTTTGACAAGAACATATTTTAATTGTGTTTCTTTTGGTATTTGAAGACACCACATGCTGTGGGATGGATGTGACCTGAGGCTAAGGAAAGGTGTCTAGTGTCGAACTGGTTCAACATTTTGGTGCTTCACCAAAACAGGTTGGTTTAGATACTGATGATAATAATTGGAAAGTTCTTAACCTATTTAAGATCTGTGCTAAATTTTAGTAGAACGATCAATAATTTTGTTCAAGCAATAATGTTATTCTGTTTAATCGCCACATTTTCCAGAGTAAAGACAAATCCAAAAAATGCAATCAATGAGCATTTCCTGCCTCGGTTTCTGGATTTTATGGTGTGGGGTCACGAACATGAATGTTTAGTGGATCCTCAGGTGCTAATAATTCTGAAGCTTCTTGATTTCTATACTCACTCTTTCAATTACCCAAGTAGATTTCAGTTGAAGCTTATCTTATCATACAGGAGGTTCCAGGTATGTGTTTTCGCATTACTCAGCCAGGTTCCTCTGTTGCAACATCACTGATTGAGGGTGAATCAAAGAAATTAAGGTTGTACTTCATGAATTCCATCTTTAACTCGTATTTCCTGTGCTATTCATGGCTTTTATATTTGAGTAATAGTTTCTACTTAGGGAAATCAATATCGCCCAACAAAGATACCTCTGAACTCAGTTCGTCCTTTTGAATATACTGAGGTAGCTTCTTTTATCCATTGTATCCTCTATACTGAGGTAGCTTTCTTTTGTAATGCATCCTTAAAGAAAGGATTTACGTCAAATTCCTTTTTTGTTATGGTGCATGATACAGGTTGTGCTGAAGGATGAACCTGATATTGATCCTAATGATCACAGCTCAATTCTTGAACATTTGGATAAAGTGGTATGTATATTCCTAATTTTTTATCCTTTGTATTCGTTGAGGATATGATATGATAAACCTTTTGTACACTTGTTATCTTCTGTTCTTTTAATCGAGAAGCTTATGACCATGATTGCATTTTTAACCACTCCTGATGGTGATAGGTCAGAAAGTTGATAGAAAGATCTAGTCAAAAGGCTAATAATGGATCCGTTGTAAAGCTCCCCTTAGTTCGAGTAAAGGTGGGTTTCTTATGTGACGTGTTTCACTTTTATGGATTGCCCTTCTCCCTTTTTTAATGTTATTGTCAAATTCATGTCCCTTTGTGGATGACTAATATGACAGGTAGACTACTCTGGGTTTATGACTATAAATCCTCAAAGGTTCGGACAAAAATATGCGGGAAAGGTACTTTCTTACACTCATTCCTAGATCGAGGTTCTATTCCCTTTTCACAAAAATCCTGGTGTTCCTCTATAGAGAGGCATGCAAGACTTTTGATGACATTTTCAAAATTTGTAGGTTGCCAATCCACAGGATATTCTCATATTCTCAAAATCTTCAAAAAAGGTTGGAAAGGAAGGTAATTTACTGTTTTCTTGGGAGTGAAGAATCTATTTACATTTGTTTGCCACGCAAATTTGGGCCACCAATCTCTGCCTTTCCACGGCTTTTTGTTGATGACTATATTTTTTTTTTCACAATTTAATGGTTTAATTCTGGCTAAGCGACCGTATGCTCATTTTGTCAGCGCAGTCTAATTATTGCCCATAACTTGAATAAATCTTATTCATTTATATCATGGAGACTCTGCACATCCTGGTTTGATGGTAACATTAGCTCTAGAGAAATGGATCTCAAGTTAAATCTCCAATTTGTCATGAAGGAAATTTATATCATCTATATACTGCTAAACATAGAATGCCCCACTTGGGTGGGTTTTGTAATGGCATCGAATGGGATTTAAAAGGTCTTGGACTACTCCATCAATTGCATAAAGGTTTTGGATTAAATGTTGAAATTCTTTAAATACAACCAAAAAGATTATACGGGCCGTCATAAGTTTCTACATTCAATTCCCCTTTTGTATCAGTGTTCATTCCAAGTTGAACAGGAACATTTACCCTTCCAAGTTTTGTAGCAGTGCTTATTCCGAGTTGAAATGGCACATTCATTTTATCCACAATATTTTTACAATTCATCTAGGAGACTGGTAAAGAATATCTTATAGTTGCTCAAGATACTCTTCATCATTCTTGGCTTTCTGAATTTTTGACCATTTGTTATGCAGATACATGGTACTTGCAATGTTAGAAGATACGTAATTCATTTCATCATCTTGGATTACTTTGATTCTCCTAGTCCAAGATTTGATTCTTTTGTGTTTAATGATATCATAATCTACAATATTCTTCATTACCCTACCTTTATAAACATTTCTTTATTTCTTGTAGCTAAATTTGATGATTCTGAGCGTCTCCGCCCTGAAGAATTGAATCAGCAAAACATTGAAGCTTTAGTTGCTGAGAGCAATTTGGTGGGTATCAAGTCGAGTTTGAAAACTTCTCATTCCAATGTCCCTGATCACCTGTTAAATAGTTCAGCATTTGGTTTTTCATTATCTTACATTGAAAACAAAAGCATATAATTTTCTTATTTTCGAGTTCCGAAGAGACCCCTCCCGGTAGGTTCTAGTCTAAATGGAGGTTTCCTTGTTTACCACTGGGTTATTCAATTTGCAGTTAAACAGAAGCATGTATCTAACTGTAAACAATTTTGACTCTCGCATTTAGTATCTAAACAGAGAATATTTGATAGAGCAAGCGTGAAGCCAAAGCATTTTGATGCTGAGAACAGCACATCAAAGTCCGCATTAGTTGTCAATATTTTAGAGCTATCTAATAATGACTTCATGCTACAGAAAATGTTGGTACTTCCTGTCAGCGATCTGGACGTTGCCCTGCACAATTTTGTTAACAAGGATGACAAAATGGCTTTTTAATCTTGTGTACAATACAACCTTGAGGAAACTCGAGTGAATATGTCATTTTGTTGTGTGGTAGTCACTATAATCAAGGATGTTGCTACCTTCCATTTTTCTTAGATTCCTGCGTATTGTTACTTTAATTGTGTGATACTAAGCCTGAAAGATTTCTTAACAGAGCAAAATAGCTCGTGATTCAGATGCGATGAAATTCGAAGAGGATGATATAATTTTAAAAGTTGGAGAGTGCTTAAAGGTAAGAATTTTAACTCTTTCACCGTGAGACCGGATGTACTACTTTTGTAGTGGTGGGGACAAATACTTCTTTTTTTTTTTAATAGTGGTGTTTAAGCTAAGGGGTGTGTACCTCGACTATTCCACCCGATATATGCTATCTTCTACCAGTACAAATACAGGTAACTCTGCCCTTAAGGCTGAGACTGAGACAGATGAGAAGAAATAACTTTTTTTTTGTCTTTATTGGGATGTGATTCCTCATCTCCAAGGCTTTTACCCTCACACTTCATGGAGCACTAGGACAAACCCTTGGTTACTTGGTGGGAACCATATACTTTCAACACAACAACATACCCAGTGCAATCCCATATCGAGGGAGGGTGTATGTCCGTAGATCTTAACCTTATGCTTGTGAGGTAGAGAAGTTGTTTTCGATAGACCCTCGATTCAAGAAAAATATTTTTCAAAATAGGCTCGAAAAATACAAAAGTAAAACAAGCTACAATGAAATTATCAAGAAATTAAAAATATTGACATCAAAAATAATGAAGATAACCAAAGTAATTACAATGGTGATAAAATTAAGAATATGATAACTGTAGAATAATGATAATGCTGGAACCATGCTCCCCTACAGAAAAGAGAGAAATTGTTTAATTACTTGGACCTTCCGTCCTAATCCTCGATCTCCATACTCTTCTATGTAGGGTATGTCCTCGATGAACAGAAGGTATGTCATGTCCTATCTAATTACCTCTCTGCATTCTTATTCAGTCTACCTGTACTTCTCTTTCAACCATTGACGTAAGGGTTCTTGATTGGCTAATCGCCGCCCCATACGACATAATTGAACTAACAAACATTCTATGAAACTTACATTTAAGTCTAGGTGGTGCATTCTTATCACATAGGACACAATGTAAACCTCTATCCGTCTGCCTCGCTCCAGTCTCTCCATTTCTTTGGATTATTGACCCAGATACTTGAAGATTCCTCTTTTGAGGATGACTTGTGTATTGATCCTCACTTCCACATCTGTCTCATGTGATGCGTCACTGGACCGACGCTTTGTGTACTCTGTTCTGATCGTGCTCAACTTGAAACTTTTTAACTTTTAAGGTCTGTCTCCAACCCTCTAGTCTATTGTTAACTTCGCCATGTGTCTCGTCTGACAATACTTTGTCATCACCAAATGGGAACTGTTCCTAGTCCCCTTCCATTTCTCTTGCTTGCGTCTTGGCTCAACCGTACATGTCCTTAATCACTCTAATGTATTCAATAGGTACTCCTCTAGAGTCCAAGCATCTCCTTGAAAACCTCCTTAAGACTTTGCTATATGCCTTTTCTAAATTAATAAACACCATATGTAAGTTTCTCTTCCGATCCCTATTAAATAGTCCACGCATCAAGATTCCCCCTTAAAGAAGTTCTTGTACTTGGCCTTTTCAATTGGACGGTTGGAGAAGTTCTTCCAAACATTCGATGACTACGATTAACAATTTTGCATTAATTTACATATTTATATTTATTTTTGTTCATTGTACTTATTATTGTGGGCTTCTCTCGGGCTTGTAAATTGCACAATATCATTTCTGGTAATGTTCTGAAGTATTTTGTCATTACATGGCTTGTGTAGGAACGTGTCAAACAAAGAACTGCAAATAAAGATGATCAACCCTTCTCCTTTAGTGGACAGTCTTTGGAGGTATGCCTTTGTATTTATTTAGCTGAGGATGATCAGAGAGTCAATCTTGATTTTTGTTTTGTCAAAACACGTATAATCCAAGGGCATCGGATTCATTATGTTTTGAGGACGTTGTATTGGTTCTCAGGATATTAGAGGCAAAATTACTGGACTAGGATCTGCAGTTTCGTTCAGTGATGATGAGGATGCCACTATGCTCTCCGCCTCAAAGTCTACTGCCGGAAAAGGAAGGAAAGATTCATCTCAATCTTTTAGAACCTCTCGTGAAGCTTCTGAAGTTGGCAAGACCTCTTCAAGGGGAAGGGGTAGGGGTAGAGGTAGAGGAAGGGCTTCCAATAGCTTGAAGCAGACAACCCTTGATGCATCTCTGGGATTCCGTCAGTCACAGAGGTTTGTCCTGGATTCCTAGTAGCGACTCTCCAATTTAACGTATTTTTGCCCTGTTCCAGTTTTCTAGATCAATATTCCAATTTGCTTTATTCACATGTAGTGGTTTTTGCTCTGAGTTGTGCTCGTCTCTTACTTTCTTTTGCATCATAAGGTTTCCTATGTGGCTTGTTGCTGTTGTAAGCATCAAGTATCAATAGAAGTTCCATAATATTTCTGATAAAAAAAACTACCTGGACCATGATCATAATACATCTGCCTTGAGCAAATAGGGGTGCCATTGGTTGCACAAAATCTGCCTGGTAGTAGGACAAAAAAATACCCATCATAAAGATGCTTTACTCTCTTTGAGTTGCAGAAGCGGATATCTGCTTTTGTAAGCAAGCAAATAGACGACATTATTTTTTGCTTTGATCAGTTCTAGTAAGCAATTATGGTTACTACTTACGAAAGTTTTGATGTTTTAATATTTTAGTGTTTTATAGTTTTTTTTTCCAATTCCTATATAAACTTAAAACTTTCATCAGCAGTTTGCTTTAAATTTTGCTATAATTTCAGGTAACATAAGCATTGTTTGCAACTACCCCATGTTGTAGAAGTCCTTTATATAAACTTTGCTGCTGCAGATCTGCATCAATTGCTGCATCTGCGTCAGTATGAAGTATTGCCGAAGATGATGAGAATGTGGAATCTCCTTCGAGTGATGAAGATGTCAAACAGGACATTACTGTGATTGATGAAAGCTCAGTATGTCCTATCTTCCTTATTGCAACATTTCTTGCCCAAACATTTCTCTTCCTGGTCTAGAAAACTGTGTTAGGGAAGGGAAAAAAGGAATATCGGAAACACGGCATTTAGCATGCACACAAATTAAGTGCAGTCTTGTATGAGCATTACATTGCATTTTGTACAATCAACTCCAGCATTCCTCACACTGCTTAAGAATAGAAAGCAAAAGATTTGAAGTGTTAGAAATAGCAAAAAAATACCTTAGCATGAGTTGATGACTACTAAATTCTATCTCTCCTTTCGTTGCCTGAGAATTGAAGTTAGAAGTTGCAAACGTGAATGAAAGAACTTGTATTCGACTAAAGAAGGAAGACAATAGATGTTTGATCTGTTTACTGATGATCTGTGGACATTCTCACTCTTAGTCCACATTTGCACACGTACTGTGGTGCTTCTCAGCCACCCAAATATGTGGTGATCACTTTTGCATTGAGAGTAAGGAATGAGGAGTTCCAGTTGCTTTAAACTATTGATCAATGTATTACTGACCAGTGCTGTAACAGTAAGCATCACTACTTTAGTTTGAATCTGTTTTCCCCTTTGAATTTTTCTGGAATGTGTGCATGAAACTTGCAAAAGCTTGTTGGTGAAAAGTTTTTCTTAGATATAAGATAATTACCTGACTCACTTCCTCCTGCTCTATGCTACATGATTGCACCTTTATATGATGTCTCTCTTTGCTAGGATGATGACAAAACAGTTCAGGGCAAAGGACGCAAAAGGGCTGCTCCAAGGGGAAGGAAATCAGATAGCTCCTCATCTTCACTTCAAAGGATGCTCATGGATGTTAATGAAGATGATGACGACGACCACGATGACATGAGAAAGAAAGAAAATAGACCTCAACCTCGGGTAAGTGATGTATCAGAAAGTATATTTGGAGATAACTAACTATATAGATGGGTTAAAGGCAATGCTTATACTATTTATACAAATAAAATTTGAAAAATATTTCTCCATGAAATATGTTCGTCCTTTTTAAGTTGAACTCTGCTCTTTGCTTCTTCTTTGAGTGTGCTTACAATTATGCTGCCTTCTTTATAGTTATGTCTTTGTAATTATCTCAGTGAGAAACTCAATTAAGATTGAGTCTATCTCATCATTATGCATGATTTACCTGAATACGTTCAGTCACTTCAACTGAAATTTCTAATCAGATTTTGAAGAATTAAAAACCTAAATTGTGTTATTGGAGAATTAATGGATGATCAAAGTAAATTAAGATTTCGTAAGCTCTTGCAGTTTTCTTCCTTTTGAGGTACAACAGATGGAAACTTAACTGTAAGAGTCAGCCCCATGTAGCTAGTGATTGCACATAAGGAACACACTTAAATGTCTCTTCTTCACTTAGCATTCGAAAAGTTGTGCATTTTACCTCAACCTTACAAAGCAAAGTTTTCTAATTCGGACATGACATACATAACTAACGTTCTTTGCAGGTAACTAGGAATTATGGGGCTTTAAGGAGGTGATTGTAGCTGGAACTTCTGATACCATTATGTTTTCATTCAGGGATGTCGATTATGATGATCGAATTTGTGTAGCGAGTTTTAATATACATTAGTAAGTTACAGAGTGTTTTTGGTTTTAATTCTAGTGGTTTTTGTATTGTTTCATTGTTGATATGCATGGAGTGGGATTCGTTTACATATACAAAAGCCTTCAAAATCTAATCCAATTTTGGAGATGCTTTTGGTGCGGTATACTAAAATTTGACTTTTGACACTAAAATTAGAAAAAATTAAGTTTATGATGCATGAAAGCAAACTAATTACAAACATGTACCTCATAACGAAAACCTAAGTACATATCTCATAACATCAAAATAATACTATTCCTTCCTCCCTCCAAGCACGGGACCTCCATTGTAACAGTTTGTAATTGTTTTTTTTTTAATTCTATGTAGCAAAATATAAATAAAAAGAAAAGTAGGTACAAACAAACCAAATCTCCTAACCTGCACCTATTCCTAAAATCTTCTTTGCGTAATAATTCAGACTTCATTTATTTGAAAGAGACATTTAAAAGTCAGGGCCAATCAAAATTAAAATTCATTTTTCTGGGGTTTTTTATGGTTTGACGAAACAAACGGGTCTTAAATATTAGTACTACTACTACACTATGGGGTTTTTTCATACAAAAATGAATAACACAAAGATTACTAATGATGAGATTAACAATGCAGTGATTAGTAATGCGGGTTTGTTTTTTATCAAGTATTTGATTCATTACAGTGAAGAAATGGGGCTTTAGAGTCCAAAGCAGCAACAGTCTTCTTTTGGAGAATATGGGCCAGGAAGGCCCAAGTATTTTTTACAGAATTAGGATAGATGTTTGAAGAATTGAGCCTGCCAAGCCCAATTGCTATTTTATTTGTTTTTCTTGTGTTTTGTTATTTACTATGTTGTATTTGCTATTGTTCAACTCTAACACTAACTTTAATTTAGTATTTATTTGTTCTTAATCTAATCAAAGCTCCCCAAAGTTAGCCATTTGTGTTGTTTTTATAATTTCATGATTATCAGTTTCCTCAATTTTGCTAAGTTTGTCAAAATTAGATAAATGCGGCTAGATTTTAAATTTCCTTAAAAAGGTCTTAAGTTTAAACTTATTTTCAAACTTAGATTTTTTTTTCAAGTATCATTTCTAATATCGATCTTTCTCGAAATTAGTCAAAATGTCTTAATCGTTGGTCAAGCGCAAGTTATCGGTCATTTTTGGATGATTAATTTCTTTTCAAAAATGAAAATTTAACCCTTACCTGTCTCTTGTAAAATTTTAAGATTTTTCTATTGAGTTTTAAAATTTAAATTAGTTCTATTAAGTGACGACTCTATTTTAATTTTGAGAATTTGGTTTATAACAAATTAATTAAGTAATGAATCGATTTTTCAAAGTATTAATTTATTATGTAAATATGAAATCACAAATAAATAAATGACATGATAAATTTATTTATTTTTATACTATAAAAATATGAACCCATAAATAAATAAAATTTGTAAGCTAATTTATTTAAATAAGTTTACTAGTGCAAAACTACAAATATAAAATATAAAATCATGAAAATAAAAAAAAAGTGTAAAAGAATTTAAGGATATTTTTGTCTTTGTATATTCATCTCATGATATTAAATCCAAGGTATTAGCTAATACCACCAAATGAGAGGTATTTGCTAATACCATGTATGTGGTATTAACTAATACATGTATTAGTTAATACACTGATCAAAATTTCTACCAAACATAGTAATAATTAATATCAATAACTAATCGATGGATTATATTCCCAAATACATCCTACCAAACGTCTCCTATACTTGTTTGTCTAAACACCAAAAATAACTATAAATAATTATTTATCTATTAAAAAGTTATAATGAATTATTCAATAACGCAATTTTAGTAAAATATAGTATGCAAGTGTCGATTTAAAATTTTATAATTGCATTTTTTCTTCAAATATAACCAAGTAATACAATTATAGTCAATTCTTCATTAATCAGTGTACTATTTATATGGTGAATGTTTTCGGGACAAAAAAATAAGAATATAATTTTGAAAGTTAGATTTAAATAAAAATACTTAAAATTAGATATTTATAGCGTGAATGGATCTTTTTCCTGTTGTAGCCAAATAGCATTTCCCATTTTTAAAATACTACATACGATAGGAGTACAATTTAATTAGATATAAATTCTTTTGTATTTTAAGTCATTAACTATAATAAGTTTATTTTAAATATATAATAGAGTAAAAAAGACAAAATAGTAAAAGAGAGTTTGGTATAGTGTATTAGTAAAAACACTGCATGCATTAATTTAGTGTATTAATAGGATTTTATTTGGTACACTTTTTTATGCTATATATAACATTAGTTAAACATTCTATTATGTATTAAGACGGGTATTAGTATTACTAAATATTAGTAATATATAAAAAAAAAGTAAAAAGGTTTACAAAAAGAAGTAGCTCTTGTTTTATTTACATAAAAAAATAGTTTAAAATCAATGAAATTATATATGAATATACAATATAGTTTGTCAAAAGTTATATAAACTATATTGTTATGCCGAAAAATGACCGACCTTTAAAGAAAAATGAAAAATCAGTTTAAAACTCAATTATTTTGAGAAAAAACCAATTTTTTGAATTTTAAAGTAAAACAGAGTCGCCACCTAATTTTATGGATAATTAGGAAACCAATAAAA
>JAABOM020059520.1:0-12732 GCA_011800125.2 Solanum clarkiae
TCCCTGGCTGGTCCACGGAGCTGAAGTGCCACAAAACGGACACCACGCTGATCAACTAACCCCACTGCATCTAGCATCTCATCGCACAAGTCAGAAATTCATAGGCGTCTTCGTTCTTGCTTTCTTAAAATTGAGGTGGTCTCATTTTTTGAAATCTTTCGTACTAAGTTGATCATTTGTTGCTAGAATCGCCTCTGGAGCAATTTGTTCCCCAATAGCTGGTGTAGGAACCACTGGAGGATGACCCTCCTGATCTAGATGAACTACACCCTGATACTACCCTGAATTCTGATCTTCCACTCTCGGTTGGAAATTCCCTGCGTGCCTGTCGTACCATCCCCCTAGGTGAGGTTTTCGAGCATACCCATCATCCTCAACAGAGTGTCCTGAAGTGAAGGTGCAACTGTGGGTTCTGGAAGGGCCTGATCCTCATTAACCTCTATTTGTGGCTCCGGAGAAGCCTCTCTATCGTGCCCTTTAACTGATGTTGCTCCTTGGGTACGTCCCCTCGCTGACGTCACTCAACGAGCACGACCTCTAGCTCGACCCCTCCCCCTACCTCTAACTAGGGTCTCAGCAATTGTCTCGGCAGTAGCCTTACCTCTACCAGTAGTAGTAGTAGCTCTAATCCTTGCCATTTGTTAAGAGAACATAGGCACCACTCATTACTAATGGAAATGACCATGCACGATAAGAGAGAATGAATAAATAGGAGTTTCCTAACAGTCTTCATAGCCTCTTAAAGATAAGTACAGGCGTCTTCGTACCTATCCTCAAGACTCTATTTAGACTTGGCTTGTAAACACATGAGACCTATGAACCTAGGGCTCTGATACCAACTGTCACGACCCAAAAATTTGCGTGATGTAACTCAAAGGGATAATAAACATATTGCGCGGAAATAATTAACTGGAGTTATAACTAAAGCTGAGAATTTTCATAAACTTAATACCACCCAAGGATTGATTGTCACACGTACAAGCCACTAACAATATAGAAAATCAAAGAAATACGAGTCCAAACTGTTCTTCTTCTCGAATAGAACAAGTACATAAGAAATAGGAACAAGAGAGTTAGCATAATGACAACATCTACCTCTCTACGTCTCCTGGGAAGCCTCGAAGGATCAAGGAAAATACTATTCACTGTTCGGGCTCACAACCTACACAAGTATAAAAGCAAGGGGTGAGTACCAAATACCACGCGGTACCCAGCAAGTCAACTAACAAAACAAAGTAAGTCTAATAGAATATACAAACTCCTTTCATCCCAATCGATCTCCACGACTACAACCTGCACAGAAAGTTATTCCAACCCAGCAATACATAATACATAATAAGGATGGTATTTCACCATATCATAATTTCTAAAGCACAAGCTAAAAATGATAACACAATCAATCATAAGAATAACATCATACTATGCAATAATATGCAAGAGTGAAATGCAATGCTTATGCAATAATTGCCGGCAAAGACCTCGGCATTATAACATCACTGAAAAATATCTCAATATCACATCATCGCCGGCAAAAACCTCGACGTCACAATATCATCATAAATACGCCGACAAAGAACTCGACACCATAATATTATCATAAATTCGCCGGCAAAGACCTCGGCATCACAATATCATCATAAAGTTTTCAACATCATAATTTCACCGGTAAAGACCTCGACATCATATCTCGACCGATAAAGATCTCAGTCTCAATATTTTTCATCTCACTCATATTACCGGAATCAATGTAAATATGTATGTCATGGAATTAATGAACATGATATAATTCCACAGACACATTCACTCATTATCTCCAACCACAATAATATATATATCAAAAATATGGAATTCTCATTACTTAACCACATTTATCAATTCAAGTACCATAATAACATGCCAACTCACATTTACATTTTTAATCATGTCATTTCTTATAATATTAAAATATTTCACGTATCACATGTAGGAGAAAGAAAAATTTGAGCATTCTACGAGAATTACAAAGTTTTGAAAGTCCACTTGCCTTAGTCAAATCATGGTCAATCTAACACTTTGGCATTTCCTTTTTGAATAGAATCCGTAGCACCACGATCTAGTCAAATAATTACCACCATAAGATTTCAAAACTCACCAAACTCATATTATTATATGTCTAACCTAGACCTAAAGACCAATCAATTTCGTTATTAATTTCCAAAGTTTCAAGTCTAGAATTTAATCTTAAATCCCCCAAATAATATAATTCTAATTCTCACGACTTAGAGAATAATATTATATTCAGTATAAATTTTGAGCAATTGTCACTAATGCTACAATATTACACCTCAACTTTACTTCATATAAACTCATTTCACATAGAACATAAGTCTCAAGACATAATACAATTTCAAGTAAATAAAGTGACATGTAGGGTCTTTTCTTTTAAACTTTTATGCATCAAGATAAATTCATCACTCATCATAAATAATATTCTCATAAAAGTACTTAAAAGTACACGAAAATAAACTCATTTGTATAAAATATCTTATTATAAAAGATTTAAAAAATAAGAGCAACTTACAAGAATAAAATTGACGAAGCTCTACACAATAAAACACCTCATTCAGCTAATAAAACTCTCAAAATATTTATGCACTATTTATATGTTTTTTTCTTTGTTTTTCTGCTGCTTCACTCGCTCGTTTTCTACTACTCCACGGATGAGCAGAATGCTCAATTTATAGAGGGCTACAATGCCTCTTCAGCACATTAAAAGACAAGATAAAGAAAGTGATTTTACCACTTAAGGAAAACAAATACTATAAAATCTAATTGTAGGCCAATAAGAAGGAAGTGGAGAAATTAGGTAAAGTACACAATAAATAAACAAAAGCAAATGCGGCACATTATTAAACAATATTAAAGAATAAATTGATGCAGCATAGATAAAGTATTAATTTTAAAAAAAATGCACCCATAATCCCCCAATCATTTTTTTTAAAATCCTCCTCACACTATTTCAACTGAAGTAGACAAAATTTTGGGATCGTTACAACATCTCCAAGTTCTTGGATCTTCATTTTTCTTTGAAGAGAAGAGATGAGAGGTAAAGATTGCCCCGCTGGGCGTGCCAATTTATAAGCGACTAAGTTTCATTCCTGGAAAATAGCAATCAACAAAGGAAAATAGCGACAAATAATGATATTTATATTTCAATAATTTGTGCGAAGGTTATAATCTTTATAAAATCTAAACAAGAGATGTAATCCTCTGATTCTTCTCTTCACGATCTTCAACTTAAGACTTTACCTTGTTCTTGAATCGATGAAACACTTGTGGCTCAGTACTTGGAGATGAAGAGTTCTTTGTATGCAGAAGACTTGCAGATCACCACTGAAGAGCAAGGATTCTCTATGTATTTCTGTGTGTCTTTTGGTCTTGTGGAGACTCCTTTATATAGGTGTGAGCTAGGGTTTTAGGGGTAGTTTGGTCCAAGTATTTTAAGGGATTTGGATCTTGGTCTTGAAGAGTATGGGTTGGGCTCATCCTATCGACTTAATGGACTGACCCAAATGTAATTTGAGTTTTGTTTAAGTCATATCGCTTTAATTTGAATTTTGATCCAACCTAATTAACCAATAATTTGACTTGGTCAATACATCATAAATTTAAGACTTAATTCATATTTAATATGAATTTCATCAACAAAACTTCATTGTCTACAATTACATTAGGTTTTTAAGGATTCTTGTTGGCTAATTTTTTATTTTACAAATGTAATTTTATTTACAATAATTCTTATTTTCAAGCATCTAATATATGGATTACTCAGTTTGTAAAGATATAAAACTCTCTCTCAAAATTAATAACAACCTGTATTTTTTATATTCAAATTAATTATAACAGCATCATACCAAAAATCATCATCGACGGGATAATATAACTCCATTTCGAAACGATTTAGGACTTAAATTGAAATATGGCTAGTATCAATATTTTTGTATCCAAAATTGCTGCAAGTTTTGTCCTTCGAGACATGAAAAATAAAAAATTAATACGACATGCCAATTAAGAAATCTATTAAAAGAAAGAGACTTTCTTTTTCTAAGACATAAAATTATAATTAGATGACTTTATTAAAAAATGATAATTTAAAACTAACTTTGGTAAGAAATTTCAATACTTGAATCATCATATAGCAACAAAAAAAATCAAAAATAAACTTAGAGGGATCCTATATGAATACTTGAATAACTATGTAAGAAATTAACTTTGGTATATTTGGGAACAAACTTTCCAGCTACTGATGTTAATTTACGTATTAGTGAATACTCCCTCCGTTTCATATTATAAGAGCATCTTTCTATAAATATTTATCTTATATTATTATAAAGACACTTACTAAATTATGATAGAATTAACTATTTTTTTCTCATTTTACCCCACTATTAATTAGAGTATTAATGATTTTTTCTAACTTAATTTAATGTACATTGATATAAATAAAGGGAAAATGGTAAAATCTACTAATGCATTAATTTTTAGTGCCCTTATAATATGGGACGGAAAGAATATTTTGATAACATATACAAGTACTTATGTACGGATATATCAGAAACATTATTTGATGTGAGACGCCTAGCAGAGATTTAATATTGGATACATTGATGGAATTAATATCGAATACATTGAATAAAATTGATTTTGGATACAAATTTACATGAAATTGACTGATATATAGATACATGAAATTGTGAAACTAAAATACATTATGAAATACATACTCAGTATGTCCCATTTTATATGAATTTTCGTTTTTAGTCAATTTAAAAAAATATATATTTAATGTATATATTTGATAATAATTTCATTTTAATTTAAAATATTCATTTTTATTCCTAATGAAATGATTTACAGCCACACACAAACATCTATGATTTGTTTTAGACCATAAGTTTCAAAAGTTTTTTTGTTCTTAACGCAATTTCAAGTCAAACTGCATTACATAAATTGAGAAAAATGGAGTATATAGATAAAGATAGGGACGAGAGGAGAGAGGTGCATGACTGGGAGAGTCAACATATCTCAAATACATGTAAATCGTGTTTTAAATATAGTATATCTGGAACAAATTGCAGCTAATTTGACTTGCGTGTATATCTATTCCATTAGATGCATATATCTTTTCCATTAGATGCATGTATTCGAAATAATATTTTTCTCAGAGAAAATATAATTTGGGAAATTATTATTTAATCAACACCAATAATAATGTGTTTAATGTAATTTCCTCTAAAAAACGATAATTTGATAATTACATCATTCAACCGCAATCATTAATTATTAATTAATAGATAGGTGATAAGCAAATAAGTGTATGTATTTTAATAATATTTACCAATAAAAAATATATGTACCATACGTACTAATATTTGATGTAGACACGTGGACAATTTTTCAGAAACCAAAAGGGCAAGTACCACAATAATAATTCAAAACATATCACTAAAAACAAAAGAATGAGATTGAAACACCTCTCTCTCTCTCTCTCTCTCTTTGCCCTCATTTATTTGGGTTTGTGTTAGGGTTTGTTTGGGGTTTTGTGAGAAATTTCGTGGAAATTACATTAGAACAGATTTGTAGTCCCTACAAATTACTTGACATAGACAATCACATGCCATGCATTCTGCATGAACTTGGCTGTATTTGAAGCTTAAAACCCCAAATTTTCATACTTATCATAGCATTTAGCAACAACGCAGAATGTGGTATTTTATAATGTATTGTATTATATTATGTTATTTTAATGAATATAATATTTAGATAGTTTATATGATTTTCTATCGTGTTATAATATAATGTCACACATCAATAATCTGAGCAATAGACCTACCAGAAAAATAAAGCACAGGGGTAGAGCTACTATAAAAAAATAGTGTAAAAAATAAAATACAATTATTAAATAACAAGTAAAGACAGAATGCAAAGAAAATACTAATTAAGGTAGTGATAAATCAAGCTAAACTGTATCGTTATAAAGAAAATGAGACTTTTCGTGATTATCTAATGATAGACTTAAATAATATGATACAATAAAATTTAGTAATAATCAATACAAACATAGTATTTAAACTAACAATACAATACAACATGTAACTATCATTCAAATAAGGTGTTATAGTCTCTTATACTTGTCACTAAATTTTATACAACTTATATTCCAACTAAGCCTCTATTGCAATAAGTTTAAGGTTTTATGGCTTGTTGAGGTTAATGCTCATAATTAAAGAAAATAATGCATACATTTCAAGTGATTAATTTATCTATGTAATGACCCCTTAAGAATGTGTGCAAACAAAGTTTCAAAACTTGAATTGAAAAAATCAAATAGTTTAAGAATATTTTTTTCATAAGCTCAGATATTTAATTGGAACAAGTTATTGTTTAAATGTATAAGTAAACTTTATATTAACAATTGAGAAAATAGTCAAATATCTCCTCAACCTATAGTCGGATTTCCACCTACACACCAATATTTCACGGGGGTCCTATTACCTCCTAGATTATTTTAAAATGGAATTATTTACTCCCTAAATGTTTAGGTGGCAAAGAAGGTGTAGCTTACTCTCTCAAAGAGAGTGAGAGGCAACAAAAATAATAAAAAATTTAATTTTATAAATAATTTCTTTTATTTCATATTACTTTTCTATTTCTTTTTAAATTTTTATGTTTCTTTTTATTTTTATTTATTTATTTTTTCTTTTTTATCTTCTTCCTCCTCTTACTTTTCCTGTTCAAGAGGGGAACACTATGACAGCCCACCTCCACCATCAAATCTCCACTCTAATCAGTCTTTTATCCTTAAATCACACATTTTTCACTAGTTTGAAATTTGTTGGTAATTCAAAATCAAAATTGAAATTCAAGAAGATGGAACTTTAATGTCAAAATGCAGAAGACTTTATTGGATAATAAATTCATTAATGGAGAAGAATTTATTTTCGAAACCATTAGGTAAAAGACCTATTAATGGAGAAAATTCACTTATTATAATGGTTATTTGCACCAATCGAACTTCTTTGTCAACATTGTTAAATTAAAATCTAAATCCAAATCTAAATCTAAATCAATGCTAAGAACGGAAGCAAAAGCGATTCCAACAATAAAGTTTCATGCCATTGCCTGGACGAAAAATATTTTTGATCCAACATTGACTGACAAGATTGAAGCTTCTATTGAAAAAATCTTTTTGATTATAGTAGCAACTTGAGTTTCTTGACTAAAAGCTGAAAGTGGGTATTAGAATTTGAAATCTGGCAAAGAAAACTTCATCTTTAGATCCAAAAAGAAGGGTGAGTGTGAAGGAGATAGAGGTAGATTGAAGGAGATGAGACATCTGGAAATATGGAGGAAAAATAGTATGATTCAGGAAGATAATAGAATGGTGAAAGAAAAAAAATGAAATGCTTCAATTGATTTTGATGATGAATTTTTTAATTTTTTATTTTTTATTTTGAATAAATGGCACTAACATTACACTAAGCCACAGAGATTTGGGGGTGATGTTTTGAGGGTGTCAATATTCTTGTTTAAAATACTTCAGGGGGGTAATAGGACCCCCATAAAGTATTGATGTGTAATTGAAAATTCGACTATAGGTTAGGGACTTATTTGACTATTTTCTCTTAACAATTTCAAGGGGCTATCTAATATGAATGCACTTGTAACACCCTCATTAAAATGATAAAAATACCCCTCAAATAGATCTTACATGTAACGTGTCTTCCCATGCTTTGTTTGCAAATCCGAGATCGCATTTGTGATCAGTGTGAAAAATCGAGTCGGAAAATGTTACCAACTCAACAAAAACTCGAAAAAACACTAATTATTTTTCCCCATAAATTTCAGCAACAGAGAGGTTTTCGCGTCTGCTCCCTGACGCGGAGAGAACGCGAAATCACACTTGTGATTTTTTCCAATTTGGCGAAAAGCTGAAATTTTCAAAAAATTGAGAAATAACACTATTGCCCGTTGCGCACTAGTGTATTTCAGGGGCCGTTTTGTTCTTTTAATGGAGAGGGGCAATTCCGACTTTTCTGACACCCCATATCCTAAATTAATCCGTTTTTAAGTCTTAATTAGTTCCTAAAACGTATTCCTACTCTATTTTTCTCTCAAGAATAAGAAACCCTTCCTAGAACTTCAAGCGTAGAGATTCAAGAACAATTAGGGCGTTCAAGATAATCCTTCCAATTCCTTAAGAACTCATTCCAAGGTATGTAAGGTCGCTCTAAAATCTTTACTTTAGAATGTTTTAGAAAAGTATAACCTAGTTTTCATCCTAGAAGTTTCAAGTTTGGATTGAAATCGTGTTCTTGAAAAAGTATGTGGAAATTTAGTACAGTTTCTTTAACTATGCGTAAATCATTGAAGAATATTACAATTCTTAGTCCCTATATGATCTCATTTACAGAATTATTATCAAAGTGATATTTATTTATGATCAAGATTTATATTTGATGAGTTTGCTCGAAAATCTTGGTATTATCTCAAGAAAAGAAAAACTTAGTTTGAACTAAGTTAAAAGACAATTTTTTTGAAGATTTTCTTACTATTTTAGTTGAGTAATCTAGCATGATTTAAAGTACATGAATGATATTAATTTCAGTAAAGGTAAAAATTTCAGTTGAGAAAGCTTAGTAGAAAAGTTGGGTAAGTTCTCGAGAAATCAGATTTCAAGAAGTTATATTTCTTTAAGTATGAGCTAAGTAAAGACATTTTGGGAGTAGTATTGAGCATCGATATGGGTGAGAGTAGAATAAATTATTCACACTCATAAACTATGTAGCTAGCATATGATAGGATTGTACTATAGTACCTTCCTCTTTAGCCACTGAGATGACCCAGATTTGGGATGGATCCACTCGTCTAGTACTTTGATCCCTACCTCGGCAAGGTACGGGACGGCTCTGGCAGCTTGGGCAAGCCGCTGTATCACCACGAAGCTCATATCGGTGGTTGTCAATTAGAGAAACTCCCCCAACCTAAGAAAATTATGTTTTACTTAATATTTTCGACATATTATTTTAACATGTTATTTTCAGCATATCAGCCTGGATGATTATTGCTAATTAACTATGATTCATGATTATGTATTCGAGAAGCATTTGTGATATATTGTTTAAATGTTTTGGTCATCTTACATACCGTACATTCCACGTACTGACGTCCTTAGGACCTGCATCGTTTTATGATGCAGACGCAGGTGACCGAGTTCCTCAGCAACCGCTCCGTTGAGAACTTGAGAGCTTTCAGACTAGTGGTGAGGCCTCTTCTCAGTCAGAGGCTCATGGTTTATGTTATTTTTTTTCAGTTTTTACTTTTATTTCTGGCTACTTGGGGCCTGTCTCAGTAGCCCTTTTCAAACAGCTTAGTAGAGGTTCCATAGGCCACATGTTTAGTATTTTAGTTTTCAGTTGTTTAAATATTACTTAAAAAACTTTTTATTCAGTTATGCAGACAGTTATGAACTATCTTATTGTTTCTTTAGCCTTCCACTGTTATTAAGTCTTCCGCTGAGTACGTAACTTTGCAAAGTGGTTCGCTTGGGACAACAAATGGTTTCCGAGTGTCGATCACGTCCAGAGTGTAGGCTCAGAGCATGACAAACTCCAGAGATACAAATACACCCTAATTTTCATTTGTCTGTTTTTCATATCTTTTAGTCTGTTTCAAAAGAATGTCTCTATTTTTTTTTTTTTACAATTCTATAATTTAATTTTTTTTTCACATGTGATACTTATAATTTCAAGATTAAAAAATAATTTAACATATTCTACTTCTGTTTAGTTTAAGATAATAAAATTTAAAACTATTTTTGATCTTTTTAGATTTTATTTTAAATTAAAATCAAATAAATAAATTAAAATAAAAGGGATATTACATATGAGTCATCTTTCTTAGTCATTGTCTTGGGTGCTTGCAGGGGAAAAAATCAGAATATATCATCTTTTGTCTTTTATTATCAATCATTAAAAACTTATCCTCCAAATTCAAATATAATAATTATTATTAGGAATAAAATAATAGAGTCATACCATCTTAATGAATGTCTCCATGTTATCTTATTTGTTATCAAATATCATTCATCATTTCATCATTCATTCCTAATATATAAGGCCAGAAGTAGGCATCTGTCCACATGCCTGTTACTAGTTGAGAATAATTTAATATTTTTCATCTTAATTTATTTATTTTTTAATTTACTATATATTGAAAAACTATATAAGGAAGATATCAAAAATAATTTTTGAAATTTTATTAGTGCCATCTAAATTATTTAAAAATAACGTAAAAAATACTATAAATTATAATAACTAACAACTTAACATATAAAAGATTTGGTTGACTTTTAAAATATCACAGTTTCACATAAATTGAGACAGAAAGAATAACATATATATTATCTAAAATTTACGTAAAAAATATTATAAATTAGAATTCAAAAGATAACATATATTAGGCCTGAATTCTTCTATCTAGTGTATAACTGTATATTTATTCGGTGATGAAATGATTGATTGTGGTACTGTACTGTCTTTACCTCTCGAAGCCAATAAAGGAAACTTCCCAGACATGGAATTGGGGATATTGATTTTTATGTTATATGCTTTAATAATATAAAAGGTTCATAACATTAAACTGTTTATATTATAAAGTGTGACAAAATTAATCATAAAATCATGATCGGTCCAATCTGCTTAGGGTTAAACATGTACTAATAAACTGTTTATTTTCATTATATCAGGTAACTTTGATTCTTCTTATTACCAAAAATTCTTTTTTTTATCGAAAAAATGAAACCAGTGATACATGTCGAAAAGGTATGAACATTAAAAGATTTTAATTATGATATATGGTGTTGCAGTTTTGTATCATTTAAGGAATTTTTTAAAAAGAGTAGGGATTATATGAGATTATGTAAACATAAGTTGTGTATTTCTATAATTTTTAGTTTGGATTGGTAAATCAAATTGATTTATGAAAAAAATGCTTAAATATTTTTAAGAAGTTTCTTCTTATTATTATTATTGTTATTTAAACTAGAAGAAAACAAAGAGAGAATTGAAAACCTAATATGAAGTGAGTGTGTTGAATTATGAGCCAATTTTTAATTCCTTTTAATTAAATTTTTTTCACCCCATGTTAACTTGTCCACCTAAAAATTCAACTTATTTTGATATTTGTACTAAGATAAGAAGGAGAAATTTATAGAAAGCAGTATATTTTGTAGTAACGCAACTATAGTTTAGTATTTTAATTTCGTTGCTAGTATGCAATTGAATTCAAAGGTATTCATACTGTTCATTGGGATAATTTGATTGTATCCATTTGACCAAATCCATCATATGTCAATTATATTCGTTAGCACCATGAATATATACATAAAAAAGAACATAAGGTATAAAAAGAATAGAATCAGCAATTAATTAATCCTGTAATTGAAAAGAATAATACATACATGATACAAAATCAATTTCTCCAAAAGATGCACTCTCTCTGGAGCGTATGAAATTCGATCCAAACAAGGAACATTAGGATGTTGATTTGGATTTTGGAATGTACTATTAATTTTCATGTGTCCATGATTTTTTGTGAAATCTCCTATAATGATCGTCGTGGTCATATATATGTTTGTTTTCTATTGTTTTAACTCTTCTGTGCAGTGATAGGATAGATTGTTGGCATGTTTAACAAGTGAGTGGGGTTAGTTTTTTCCTTTTGAGTTGAAGGAATTGAATCTCATGTCATATGAGGTTTTCGTCAATTCTCAAACATTGTCATAAAAGAATCACTTACTAAATAAGGATATAATTAATTATTTTTTTCCTATTTTACTACTATATTCAATATGACCTTTGAAAGTTTAAACAAATTTTGAAGATTCAAAATTTCTTCTTTAAGAGACTAATTAATGTGAACAAATAGTAAGATTGATCAATCTATTGATGATTTTTTAGTCACGATATAAAATATAAAATGTCCATCTAATATAGGACGGAGTGCGATCACATTAAGTTGCAAAACTAATTTATAAATTCCATGAAATTCGAAACCAGCAATGGGTTTTAAAAAAAGTTGTTTAACTTCTATGCATTAATAATGTAAAAATATTTATCCTATTAAATTACTTTTTTCTTTCTATTTTCTGTTATCATGTTGCGTCTTATGAAAGTTAATTTGACTATTTTTCAAAGTTAAATTAGATAAAATTAAAATTTGATATTTTAAAATAAAAATTAGATATTCAAAAACTATAAGAAAAGTATTATTAGTTGCAAATTTTTTCATATCAATATGATGAAAAAATATATCTTAAAATATTACTCAAAGTTTACATAATTTGACTCTAAAATTAAAAACTATGATGATTAAAATAAGACTGAGAGAATACTTGTTAAACAATTACTTTAATAAATACTAATTTATATATTTGATGAAAATAGTAATTTTCCTGTAATAATAAGTTATAATTAACTGATAGAGATAGAGATATCGAGATGGGGGAGTTGGCACATTCCGAAAACCATCGAGATTCTGGGTATTGTGAGCAGTTCAGTGTTGAGGAGGTAAGACGGGCTATTAGTAGGATGAAGAGGGGGAGGGCGATAGGGCTCGATAAGATTCCGGTGGACTTCTGGAAGAACATGGTCAAGGAGGGCATTGAGTGGTTGACTAGACTGTTCAATGTTA
>JAABOM020059521.1:0-12731 GCA_011800125.2 Solanum clarkiae
TCAAGAGAGGTGCGGGTTTCTTTTGAAGTTCCAATTCTTTGGAGAAAACTTGAAGATTCTCCACTCCAGGTATGTAAAGGCTATCCAAAAGCATGGAATTGTTATTCCATATGCACTAATGTAAAGTTAGGATGTAAATTAATACTTTAGAATCTTGAATAGTGATTTCTTAAATATTATCTGTATTTCTTGAATATTATCTTTATTTCTTGAATATCACCTTTAAATTATATTTTATATCTTAAATTGATTATCATCATGTTTAAAGTTTACTGTATACGTGTATTATTATGAGATTATGATTTGACCCTTATAAATTCTCTCTGTAAAGACGTGAATAATGAACTTAGGGGGATGTCTAAAGCCTTGATTTCTGAATGTGTTGTTTGACTGAGTCTAAGTCCTGAGGTGAGTATATTGATGACCGTGATGGCTGAAAATAGTGTTGATAGAGTTGAATGAACATTTATTCTTAACTTGAAAGGATAGTCTTGCCTTTTGAGTTGCTAGATGAGGAGATGAGGTGAGTGTTCTAGCCCGTAGGGGTTAAGTGATGGAAGTTTTTGATGAATAGATAGACTTATTAGCATATTGAGCCCTGAGAGGAGTATTGAGCATCGAAAATGAGTAAGAGTGAGTCTCACTCGCACTCATTAACTACGTGGCCAGCGAAGCAGAGGATTGGACTGTGAGAACGGATGTTTCCCTAGTCCCAAAAAAGGACTTACCATTTATCATAAATCCCTGATGCATGCCCTTTCATCTCGGCAAGGTACTGGGCGGATGATGCAACGAAATTACTTCCTTGTACCATAACAGGCTCATAGGTGATGGGTGTAGGTCCAAGAAACTCCCAAATAGGTTTCATGATGATAAAACTTCGATGACATATGATTGTTTGATGTTTGATGGAAAGTGGTGATAGACTCCTGTCCTTTACTCTGACGTGAGGATAAGTGATTGATGAGTAATTGTTACATTGTTCCATTCACTTTAGCCCATTTTACATACAGTATATTTCATGTACTAACTCCCCTTTGGCGCTGCATCATGTTCTGTAGACAGAGGACTTCAGTAGCCCAATCTTTGAGGTTCAAAGCTTTTCAGATTCCTGATAGTGGTGAGTCCTCCCCTGCATTCGGAGGATGTTTACTTTCTTTAGTTTGATAGTCTTTTACTTGACTTTTGGTAGCCATGGCCTATCATGGTATCATCTCAGACAGTAGTATAGACACTTCATAGATGTAGATGTCGATGGTTGATGTCGGGGGTTCTTTCCCTCTTCTTTCTTAACATTGAGACTTTCTTTTGATATTTTATTTCATCTATGAATAGATTTGAGTTGTTAGCTTAAGCCCATAGGTAGATTAGTATTATTATCATTATTATTATACTATTTTCTTTTGCTATTGAATTGATTGAACGAAGGCAATGATTCTAGGTGGTCGGCTTAGGGACTAGCAATAGTTTTGAGTGCCAGTCACGTCTAGAGTACCCTCCCGGGGCATGACTAACTTGGTATCAGAGCCCAAAGTTTGACTATCCTAGGGAGTCTATGAAGTCATGTCTAGTAGAAACTTGTTTATGGGTGTGTTATGTACCACACTTCATAAGCAAGAGGCTATAGGACATTAGGAAGTGTCACCCTTCTTCTATAATCTAAGTTCGTGCTATAGAGTTTAAATTGTGAAATCCTGTTTTAACTCGTGCATTTTACACTTGCAGAAAATGTCGCCCAAGAGAACTGCTGCTCAGAGAGATACCCTAGGTCCTGTTGCTGAAAACACCCAACCGGAGGCTACAATTCAGATTGAGACTAGGAGACAGGGATGCCCTGCTAGGATTGTTGAGGTTTCTCAAGTGCCCCCTACTCAGCCCCAGCCGGCTCCCACTACTGAGGCAGAATTCAGGGAAGCCATCACCACGCTGAATCAGTTGGCAGCCTCCTAGGGGAATAGCCAAGCTTTCCAAGCTCCTAGTTCTGGCTCACAGGAGCCCTCAACTGCAACCCGACTCAGGGACTTTGTGAGGATAAACCCACCAGTGTATACGGGGTCAAAGGTGGAGGAGGACCCGTAAAATTTTATAGATAAGATGTACAAGGTTTCTAGGGTTGTGCATGCGAATGAGATTGAAGGAGTAGAGCTTGAGTCCTACCAGCTAAAGGACGTGGCTACTGTGTGGTACACTCAGTGGGAGGGGAGTAGAGGTGAGGATGCGGAGCCTGCAGCATGGGAGGAGTTTGAAGCCGCCTTCCTTGATCACTTCTTTCCTCAAGAGTTGAGGGAGACGAAGGCGGATGAGTTCGTGAATCTAAAACAGGAAGGGGTGACTGTGAAGGAGTATAGCCTTAAGTTCATCAAACTGTCCAGTTATGCTCCAGAGATGGTGAAAAATATGAGGATGAGGATGAGGAGGTTTGTGTCTAGTCTAGCCAGACATGCGCAGAAAGAGTGTAAGGCTGCTTTTTTGATTCCTGGTATGGACATTTCCAGACTTATGGTGTATGCCCAGCAGACTAAGGAGGATAAGAGGAGGGATAGAGAAGATCATTTGAGTAGAAAAGAGAAGTCAGTGGGATATGAGCCTAGCTCGGAGAGACAGAATAAGGGTGACAAGTCTTATTTCCAGAAGAGATCATCACATCCTGCACCATTTGCAGCAAGTGCACCCGTGCATCCCAATATATATGATAACAAATCTCAGGGTTATCAAAATTTTAGGACCCCGGGTACCTGATGATGTTCACGCTCCAATAAGAAAGTGGTTGTTGTCAGCAATTAACCTAACCGAGGTTAGGGTCGAATCCACAGTGAATACAGGGCTTGACTACAAGACTTCACTACTAATCATTTCTAGTGTTTATAACTACAATCTCTAAATGGGAAGGGGGGTTTGTGATTCAAAAAAATAAAATAAAATAACACTAACTATAATGCAAGGAAACACTCAATTTTGGAGACAACTCGAGAATTGTATTCCCATGGTTCGTTGACTCGATTAACCAGATAATATAACTACAATTGGTGATTTGCATGCAGGACAGTAACTTAGGTTTTTCCAGCCCTCTTGTGAAGGCGAAGGTCGAATTTCACCATGGCGCTTGGTCGGCCACCATGGCATGCCAACTAACCGTTACCAATAGTTCCAGTCAACCTCCCCTTGGTCAGATTTGGTTGATTAGATGAGAACACATCAATCGAATTCTGTCATTTGCTTCCCTTTTCCTATTCGTCACTATCTTATTCGAGGTCATGATAGTAGGTGGGGTTTGGTGTTGGACACCACCGAACAACAATAAAAACAAAGGGAAATAGATAATACATGCAAAACCCCAATCATAGAAATGCAAGAAACCTAGGTTATTTCAAGTCAACTACCCATAGTTCCCATAACTCCAAGTTGTGGGTGCTTAGCTACTCATGGCTAAAGCAAAACACACAAAAATGCACATGATAAATATAGTTGAGAGTTTTACCAATAACAATGAAGAGAATGGGCACCACAAGTTGCAAACCCACAAGCTTGATTGATCAACAATGATTACAAGGTAAGATTTGCAATCCCCAAAATGGGTTTCCAAAAGAGAAAGATAAACTACCCTAAAAACCATGAGAAAATTCAAAATGCAATGGCAGATTGTCTACTGGTTGAACTCCCTCTCAAAAACCTAACTTAAACTATATATAGTATTTACAAAATAACCCTAAAATTTACACAGAAAAGATAGCTGGTAGCTGATAAGTCTCATAGTTACAACTCGTAGGATGACCTAGGAGTCGTAGTTAGGACTCGTAACAAGTTCTTGGCATCTTGGACTGAACTAGTATGACTTATACGTATGAGTTGTTGCTTAAGCTACGACTCGTATATTTGTCTTGTAGTCTTGGTCTTTAGTTTTGATCTAACATTTTGTCTCTTTGATTCTTGCTATGAGTCCACCTATATGAGTCGTAGTGTGTATTACGACTTGTAGGATATCCTCGTAGGAGTGATCTTCACTTAGCAGATTTTTTATTCTGGTCTCTAATTCCTGCTACTACACCACTCTGCGACTGTAGCTTGAGCTACGACTCGTAAGTTGGCTCGTTTGGCCTATACTTCAGCAAAATGTGCAACTTTTCTTCAAAATCATGTTAACCTAATTTTTTTGCAAGATCAACATAAAAACACATCAAAACACTAAAAAGTCACTTTAAGAACTCACAAAATCCCTTATTTCAGGCACCAAATGTGTTGTATTTCGACAATACATCAACACCCTTAACTTAGAATTGTTGTTTGTCCTTAAGCGATGACTTAATCTACATAGACAAACAGAAATACATAGAAGCTATACTAATGGCATATACATCATCTCCTTTGATTCGGGTACCCAACTACTATTTTCAAAATAGTATTGCAAAGTTATTAAGCAAACATGAATATAATAAGAGACCTGACTATCCAACTATGACAAGCTAAGGAGCATCTATCGTCTACAATCACTGGTATAGTCATACGCTACTCAAGTAGTGTAAATGCCTTCATTAGAAAGAAGTCCCTCATACTCACTCAAAAGAATTTAGAATTCAGGGACTGAGGGAACATTCTCACTCTCACAATTGAAATTCGATGCATATGGACTAACACCATAGGCTTTCCTCTATACTCATATTCTGGCTTGGTGATAAAGCGGAGTTGGATCACTTTATGACTTATAGGCTTGTAACATAGGTTCAGGGTGCTTTAGTATGGTATTTTGAGCAAGTAGTGACTAAAATCTATCCTTAAACTATATTAACCAACACTTTTTGCTTTCATAATCTAACCTATTTTTAATCACTCCACCCTTATTCACCTGTTTGAACTTTTCTCGAGTGCTTTCTTACTCTTTTTCAATTGTACCTCGATTTCAGGCTCATTTTTGCTATTTTTCCTCAACTCAAGGCACTTTTCTTTTCTTTTTCTTCACTCGGTTCATGCCTTTTCATTTCTTTCTTGATTTCCCACTAACCGTATTATTACTTTACCACAATAAGAGTCACCCTCAACTTAGCTTTTAGCCTAAGGTGAAGTACACAATATCTATGCCTCAAACCAGGAACACTAATTGTAGCTACCCTCAACTTAGGCCTTTAGCCTCGATCAAGGTTCACATGTTCAAGGATAGACCAGGGACAATATCAAGGCATTTCATCAAACAAGGTTAAGCTAGCAAGGTGTCAAGAAAGAATGAACACATGATAAGCTCAAAAGTTTGGGAGAACGGATTCACTCACTCATCTGGTGGGTCATTTAGGCTAAAAGTGGTTTCACTCAAGAAATAAAGGCCTAAGATCCTTTCCATATCCACCATATACCAAACCAACTTTAGAGTAACAAGGCAAGTTTTGGGTCCATACAAGATGTATGAAGCAGCAAAATAAGCTCACAACACACAATGACATTGCATCCACAATCAAGTATAGACTCACAGGTCATGCTTTCAATCTCAGATTACCTTCATAATATCAAAACAAACATTGCCAGATACTCCAAAATGTATGATTGCATCAATAATCACAACCTCACAAATTTTGAGGGTTCTCAATTTTTCATCAAAACATTGAAAACAAGTCTAAAAATTATGTACATGCCAATATATATCACTACTATGAATTTACCCATTATCTACACTATTTGAGCATAATGGTTCAACAGAAAAGTAATTATCCACAAGGAAAAAGAAACACAATAAGAAAACTTTGGGATCAAAAATAGGGGAAGTTATGGACTTGAGGCTACTCAGACTTCACCTTGATCCATAACTTCCACCATCCCACCAAAAGATGATACTTTGTCCTCAAAGTAAAAACAAGAACAAGAACAAAAACAAAACACAATAACATAGAAATATATACATACATCTATTAAAAACCAAAAATAAAATTCAAAGTAGAAGTAAAAATAACATCCAATAGAAGCATATTTAAACACAACTAAAAACCAACATAATAAAAAGAGATTGTCTGAAAAGAAAACAAAGTACCAATATGAAAAAATGAGCACTGGGTCAAAAGAAGTCAAACATCATGGTGCATCAAGCATCAGTCTCTAACTGGTCTATGGGGTCCTTGCTGCCTCTCCTTCTCTACTGCAGTGCCTCAAGTACCCTCTCCAGGTGGGGTATGTTATGCTCTCTCTCTCTAAATAGCTTCCAACAAAAGCAACTCCTGCACCACCTCCTCGGGTATGGGCTCCTTCTCCCGTCTCGGCTTCTTCGGGGTCAGCTCTAAGTCAACGTGCTCGAGGGGCCTCTTCCCTCGGGTGTCCAGATGGTCAGTGAGCCAATCAAATGCCTCATATCCTACTGGTGTTCCCTTCGGGGCTGGAACATGGGTTGCCAATATCTATAATAAGTCGACCTTGAATTTGGCCAACTCCTCAGTAACTGCACTCGCATCGGCAGGCCTAGCTCCTTCAAGCCTCTTGTGGACTCTAGTCTCAAACGCATTGACCCTGGTATCCACTGCTCGGACTCTCTCATCAACCAAATCTCTATCAAATTCCTTCATTCTCTCCTCAGAGTCCCGAACAGTCTGATCAATCAATGGCCAGACCCGTGATGACAGCTCATGCAACTTTCCCTCCACTACAGACACCCTGTGCAATAAAGTTTGAAATGCAACGACAGAGAAAAAAGGGTCAACCTGTATGAAAAATGTTGCTGGTGTTGGAGTGCTGAAGGATGGTGTAGATGCGATCTCAATCGCTGGCGTAGGCTCTGCAATAGCCGGAGTAATGCCAGTAGTAGCTGGAGGTGAACATGAAAGCTGAGGCTCTACTGGGAATGGCTCTGACATAGGAGGTAGGATAGTTGAGAGAGTTGCTTGTGGTAAGGCCACTGGATTCTCATCAGCCTTTATCAAGCTGGGATCTCTAGTACGTGTGGCCTCTATATGAGGGTCCCAGTGAGGGTCGATGGAAACACCTGCTGTACTGCATAGTTGATGTATCAGAACTGGAAATAGCAATGAGGTGCTTGTCTGAGCTGCAGCCTCGTGAATCTACTCCGAAATGATCTGAGCCCAATCTATATCATAGCTAGCTAGAATGCTGGCCAACAGTACAGCTCTCTCGAGGATGATCACATTATCTGTGAAAGTTGACCTAATACGCTAACGGATAATGGACCACTAAAACTTGGTCCAGAATGAAAGGTGTGCCTTTACTATAGGATATGTGTGGTTTTTGACACATATTGGCTCGACACCCTCCTTGCAGATTTGACTAGCTATCCACCATAGCAACTCTGTCCTGGCCCTGATGTCCTTCCCAGTCACCATGGTCCTCATCTTCTCAATATGACTATTATACTTTGTGGTAGACTGAGAAACCCTATAAGCAGGCCCAAACTACACTCGTTGGATCGTATCCTCCGAGATATCAACTTTTCTCCTTCGAACTGTCACCACCCATAGCCTCTACTCAATTGGTCTTTTCTTCTTTGGTAACCTTCGGCGGAGTGTAGCAAGATACGTCGCATAGAACTCACTGACTACGTAAGGGGCATATTTGCCCAGCTGCCGTGTAGTCCACTGTAGTCCATGCTCATCCAACCCAGCATCCAATCCGGGCACTCTATCCAAGCCTGAGGCATTCAATCGAGACTCTTTAAGAAATTTTCGAACTGGTTTTCCTTGCCTCTTAGGCTCTAACCCCTAGTGATATATCTCTTTCATCCTAGGTATACACAATCTGCGGTCGGCTAGGGATTGGGACTGGACTTCCTCCTACTGAGAGGTGCTCTCTGACTCTGACTCTGAACCTGAGTGAGAGGGTATCATCTGTGGCAAGATGTTGTTTGACCCATCCGCGTTGCCTTGTTGTTCCACCTCTTTAGACTGGGAAGAACTACTAACTTCCATGGGTGTTTGCACTACAAGTGCCTGAGTCTGGGGTCTATTGGCCTCCGGGTCCACCCTGACTCTGTGGACTTCCATAGAGCCCTCTGATTTCTTGGTTTTAGAGGATTCATCTCGCAACCTCCATTGGAGAGCTTAAGTTGCTTGTATCTTTTGGAGGCATTTCGTTTGCAAATAAACCATAACGCAACATGTAAGTTCAAGATGTTCGATCCATTAGAAAACAAAACAAAAGTAAATGAAAAGTAAAAATTTCACTAATGCAACTGCAGGTTTGCAGATACGAGTGTATTTACGACTCGTAGGGTGACCTATAAGTCATCTTCTACTCTTCTTGAACTAGTATGGCTTCAAAAATGCTTTCTAATCCCATATATGAGACACAGTTATGACTCGTAGGGTGACCTACGAGTCTTAGTATGGGCTGGTAACCATTTTCAGAAACCTTTTTCAGAACTCAGATAAGCTTATGAGACTCCAACTATGAGTCGTAGCAGGAACTACGAGTCGTATGCGAGTCTTATATGAGGAACGTGAAGGAACCACAGATGACTGTTGCTTGCTACGAGGGACCCTTACGACTCGTAGAGGAACCTACGAGTCGTAAGAATACCTCATAGCAGAAAACAGAAGGCATAAGTGGCGCCTAAAATTTTCCACAACAAGCACAAATCAAACACATCATTAGGAATGCTAAAAATATAAGAGAAATACAATATACTTGACACGTAAGTAATCCTTCAGTAATATCAGAAATGCAGAACAACAATCATCCCTAAGAATTGAACTCAATTTAACAGAACATTAAGTACACCACCAACAGAATACATTTAAAGTTCATACTTAACAATCATACATAATTCTAAGGGATGCACTTTCTATTCAAAACAATTCAATTAAATCTCCCAAGTCAAAGCATAGACATTACACCCACACCTCCCAAAATTCAATTCTGACAATAAGTTAAACTACGAGCGCGAAATAATGACAAAATACAACCTATGAATTATAACATTTGCATTCACCATTACCCATTCAAGAATTTTCAACCTGAAGTTGGAATAACAAAGCACACAAGCCCTAGGTTTCTTGTCTAGTACAACGATCACAACATGGCATGATTTATCATAGTTGAACTTAGCATACACGTAACTTAGTAATAGGCTCACCATAAAAGAGTGTCAAATTTAACTATGAATCTTACCACTCAATCAAAGAAGCAAACCAAAGCAAAGATGATCGAATTTCACACTGAAGCCCTAGAAAATGGTGACTTCGTCGTAATCCTTGCCGAAAATTGATGTGGGTAGTCGGGAATTTGGTCAAAAAAATTTCATGGATGATGGGGGAGGGTTTTCCGTCTCCTCTTAGAGTTTGAAAATGAATTTGGGGGTCGAATATTATTTTGACCCCCTTTTAAATGAAATCGGGTTGGCCTTTAAAATTTTGCAAATTAGGGCTACAAGACCCCAACTATGAGTCATACGCAGTCCTACCACTCATAGGTCTTGGTCTCGTAGCAGACTCAACACCTATAAAAATTTAGAGTCATACCTGGGCACTAAGAACCTCACTTACAACTCGTAGAAGGCACTACGAATCATAAGGTTGGCTCATAGTGTATGTGCCAACTTTTGATACCCACTGATTCCTTATATGATACATAATTACAAGTCGTAGTGAGGACTATGACTCGTAGGCCTGATCGTAGAGGCTGCTCCAAGTGCCATCTTTTAGATCTTCAGTACTTCAATTTTTCACCTGCAAACCAAATCTCAAAATACAATAATTCCCAAAATATTACAACTGCACCAATGTATTTCAATCATAAAATCAAACTCACAGCTTCTACCTAAGAATTTCAACAATTAAAAACACTTAAAAATAAACTAATATTTAACAACAATGCTTGGGTTGCCTCCAAAGAAGCGCCTTATTTAATGTCGTGCCTTGACTTTGTCATCTTCCTTCATCAACTATCATCGAGGGTCCACACCTCACTCTTGCACTCATCAAGGTATTTCATGGATTTGCGAATGTCGAATACAACTTCCACATCATTAACCTTGAATCGCAGTTGACCTGAATCGATATCCATTAGGGCTCTCCCAATGGTTAGAAATGGTCTCCCCAAAATGATGGACATCTCAAAATCAACTTCAAAGTCAAGGATCAAAAAATTCGCCGGGAAGATGAATTGTCTACTTTAGAAAGCGCATCCAAAAGGATTCCCTCTGGCTTTTTAATAGTTCGATCCACCCTAAGCAATCACATCTTGTCGGGGTAGGAGTACCAAGGCCAAGCCTTTTGAATACAGCAAGAGGCATTGGATTGATGCTCGCTCCTAAGTCACACAATGCTCTTGCAAACTCGACATCACCAATAGTACAGGGGATGGTGAATGCATCGGGGTCCTCTTGCTTTTGAGCAAGGTATTTGGTCATAATCACACTACATTGTTGAAGTTCTTATGAGAACTCTTGGCTCAAAATGCATTTCTTGGTGACCAAATACTTCATAAGTTTGGCATACCTAGGCATTTTCTCTAAAGTTTCTAGAAGGGGAATGTTGATGGAGAGTTGCTTCAACATCTAAAGGAAGTGCTTGAATTTACCCTCCTCTTCCTTTCTCTTAAGCATTTGAGGGAAAGGAGGAGGAGATTTGGGAATTGATTTCAATTTCTCATGCTCCCTTATCTCTTCTTGTTGTATCCCAACAACCTTTGGATCTTCTTCCTCGACCAAGACTTCACCACCAAGACCCTTCTCATCAACTTCATCCATAATTACCAGCATAGGGGGATCTATGATGCTCTTACCACTCCTAGTCATCACCTCCATGCAATGCCCTTCATTATTTGGGTTTTAAACCATATTGCTTGGTAGGGTGCCCTTTTGGCGCAGATTCAATTGTGAAGAAACTTGTCCAAATTGTTGCTCAAGTTGTTTGATTGCCACCGAGTAAAACTCTATCTTTTGATTACTATTTGAAATATCTGCTTTCATTCCCTATAAAGTCTCATCTTGATGGTCTGCTCGCTTCAACAATTTTTTGAACATTTTTTCAACCCTTGAGTTGCTTGATCTGGCATCATGATTATGTGGTCGCACATAAGGACCATTCCTGTAGCCCTCTTTTCTCCCCCATTCTATATCTGGTACACTTTCTTCCTCATAGCATCCACCCCAGCTATCTTTATACATCCCATCACAAGTGAAGTTCTGACCTTGATTCCCGGAACCTAACTTCCAAAAATCCGAATTGGACCTTTGGGGGTTGTTTCGGAAACCTGCCGCTTGGTTGCTTATAAAACATGTATTCTCATCAAAGAACGGATCATCATAGATGGGAGCCTTCGGAGGTTAGTGCATGATTTCCTTGACACTTGCCTGATTTTTCTTCAAAACCAAGTCCATACTTGTGCGAAGTTGAGCAAGTTGCTCTATGATCTCTTCATTTACCTTTGCTTGCTCATTATTTGTGTTAACCGCATAAGACGATTTCACCACACCTCACTCTGATTGTCCCCATGCTCGATTTGTTTTGACCACTTGCTCCATTCTTACGGCTATCAATACAAAAGGTTGGTCTAGGTACATGCCTCCCATAATCGTATTAGCGCAAGCTTGACTATTTTCATCAAGTGCCCGATAGACAATTTCAACCAAGGAATCGTCAACAATCTTGTGATTAGGGACCATCCTCAAGCATTTAGTAAACCTCTCCCATGTTGTGCAGATAGAATCACCCAACAATTGCTCAAAGTTGTAGATTTGGTCCTTAACCTTCAACTTGTTAGACCTTGGGAAATATCTTTTGAGGAATACTCTCTGAAGTTCAGCGCAACTTGTGATAGTACCAGGAGGAAGCTCGGACAATCATACAGTTGCATTTCCAGTCAATGATACTGGAATACTCTTAAACCCACAGCAGTAGAAGAAAGGTTTTGTGTCCCCATGACACTCTTGCAAACAAACACCATATTTTGAAGATGACAGTAAGGATCCTCCGAAAGTAGACCTGTGAATAGTCCTCGATTTTGGAGCATTTGTAGCAATCCACTCGATACCGTGAACTTGGTACCTGTCGATAAAGGAAGCAGTACTATAGCACCAGTAACATCCATTGTCATAGGGTTCAATCGATATTGATTCCACCCATAAGCATTTTCATTGAAGTCCCTGAGCTGTGGCCTGTTACCCCTTTGTGGTGGATTCTCCTCTGTATCCATATTCTTATTCGTATGTATATCCTCCTCAGCCTCAATATCATCATTCACTTGAGCCATTCTTCTTGGTAGTCAATGGATCTCCAAATTTAGTGGAGCTCAGGGATTGCCTTGGTTCCTTGTGTCGGGCATACGACCTAGTATACCCTACAAATAAAATCAAACAACTAAAACAAAAACAAAAGTAAAGTACAAGAGACTCTAGAAATCAACACTAGAACTAACTAAAAGTGAAATCAACTCAAAATCTAGTCGTATTCCCCGGCAATGGCACCATAATTCCTGATGATATTCACACTCCAATTAGAAAGTGGTCGTTGTCAGCAATTAACCTAATCGAGGTTAGGGTCGAATCCACATGGAATACAAGGCTTGACTACAAGACTTCATTACTAATCATTTCTAGTGTTTATAACTACAATCTCTAAATGGGGGGTTTTTGTGATTCAAAAAAATAAAATAAAATAAACACTAACTATAATGCAAGGAAAAACTCAATTTTTGGGATAACTCGAGAATTGTGTTCCCCATGGTTCGTTGACTTGATTACCCTAGATAACATAACTACAATTGGTGATTTGCATGCAGGATGGTAACTTAGGTTCTTCCAGCCCTTT
>JAABOM020059522.1:0-12730 GCA_011800125.2 Solanum clarkiae
ACATATAGCCCATTAACGCGAGATTCAAGCACTTTTGAAAACTTGCGCTAGTTTAACCAAATCATGCCATATTTCATCTGAATTGTACTAGTAGTGTAGTGTAAGGTGTGGGGTGTTACAAAAAAATCTGGGAAAATCTTGAAAAGGAAGAATAAGGGTGGAATTAATGAAAATAGTTGAGTTACGGAGGTAAGAGTGTTGCAAAACATGGTTCAAGGATAGCTTTTAGTCACTAATTTACGAAAACAACATACCAAAGCCCCATGAGCCTATTTTACAAGCCATTAAGTCCTAAAGTGATCCGGATTCACTTTGTTATCAGTCTAGAATAGAGTATAAAGGCAAACCTATGGTGTTAGTTATTTTGCATGAATTTCATTTGTGAGAGTGAGAATGCTTGCATAGTCCCTGATTTTTAATGTACTTTGAGTAAGAAAAAGGGACTTCCTTTCAGTGAGGGTATTTGCACTGCCTAATTAGCATATGACTAATTCAGTGGTTTTGGATTTCTGATACTCCTTTATTTGTCATAGTTGTATTGCTGGATACATCTTTATGTTTTAGTTTGCTTAGTAGCTTTGCAATCAGGTTTTAAAAGTGAGAGTTGAATACCTGAATTGTAGTTAAAGGATGTGTATGTCATTAGAGTAACTACTATGTGTTTCTCATTGTCTAATTAAATCGATTTGTCGCTTGAGGACAAGCAACATTTCTAAGTTGAGGGTGTTGACATGTTTTCAAAATATAGCACATTTGATTCCTGAAATAAGGGATTTTGTGAGTTTCTAATGCGATATTTTATGGTTTTTATGTGTTTTTGTGTTGTTATTGCAGAAAAGTTAGGTTGGTATGATTTTGGAAGAAAATTATAGATTTTGCTGAATTGTAGGATATAGGATACTTCCTATGAGTCGTGGCCCAAGCTACGAGTCGTAGGGTGATCTCTTAGCAAGTAAAGTGAGCAAAAATAAAAAATTTTCTAAGTATAGCCCAGCCCTACGATGCCACTCTATGAATCGTAGGTCTTACTATGATTCATATGGGTAGGTTTGTAGCAAGAAACAAAGAGCCAAAAGTATGGACCAAAAACTGAAGGCCTAGACTACGAGAGGAGCTTACGAGTCATAGCCCAAGCAACGACTCATACAAGTGGGTCATAACAGTCAAGTCAAAAATGGAAAGTGTAAAAAGTCGAGGTATTTCAAATTGTTTGTTGACATGGACAAAGTCAGGAAAAACCTCTGAAATTAACAAGACCCCGATTATGACTCGTAGTTCATCTTACGAGTCGTACCTGTGAGACATACCTGCTACCAATTGTCTTTTCTATTTAATTTTGTAGGGTTAAATTGTAAATACTATCAATACTTTATGATAGTTTTTTCTTAGAGAGAGTTGATATATTGAATACTGTAGGGAACACTTTGAAGATTCTCCCTTGAATATTCTTAAAGTTTTTCTAGGGTTAGTGTATATTAGAAAGGGCTCTTAGATATGAATCAAAACTGCATGTTTCTTTTTTTTGACAAAAATATTTCTTTTATTCTTCGCCCTTTGCATTCAAAGAACGGATTAAAAAAATGATTCAACCTTAGCTCTCCTTTTTAATTTGAAGACCCACTTTTGGGGATCACAAAACTCACATTGTACTCATTTTCGATTAATCCAATCTTGTGGTTTGCAACTTGTTATGTACTTTTTCTTTATTATTTTGCATAAACTCTCAACTATGTCCTTTATTTGCATTGTTGTTGACTTTACCTTAGTCATGAGTAGCTAAGCACCGACAACTTGGGGTTGTGGAAACAATGAGTGGTTGACCTTAAATAACCTAGACTTTGTGCATTTCTTTGATTGGGGTTTTGTATGTATTGTTTGTTTACCTTCATTTTGATTGTTGTTTGGTGGTCGCCAGCACCAAACTCCACCTACTATTACGATCCCGACTAAGGTAGTGAAGAATAGGAAAAGGGAAGTAAATGACATGATTCAATTAATATGTTCTCGTCTAATAAACTAGACCTGATCAAGGGGAGGTTGACTGGGACAATGTGTAAAGGTTAGTCGGCACATCATGGTTTCCAACCACGCGCCATGGTGAAATCCAACCTTTGCCTTCACAAGTGGGATGGAAGAACCTAAGTTACCATCCCACATGTAAATTCTCAATTAGAGTTATGTTGTCTACGGTAATTGAGTGAATGGATCATGGGGAACACAATTTCCAAGTTGTCCATAAATTTGAGTGTCTTTCTACATAGTTAGTTTAGTTTTTATTTTTATTTTTGAATTACAAAGAAAACCCCACATTTAGAGATTTTAGTAATAGATGCTTGAAATGATTAGTAGTGGATCTCTATAGTCAAACCCCATATTCCCTGTGGATTCGACCCTAACCTCTGGTTAGATTAATTGCTGACAGCGACCGCTTTTTTATTGGAGCATGAACATCAGTAAACGGTCAAGTACACGGACCGAGTGTTGCCACATGGGCTGTGAAACCTCCCTTGAAGTAGTGACGTGCAAATTTTCAACTCGTTTCATTAATGGCATTTCCATAAATATGATTTATTCTAGTGGTCTTTTGTGACTTCCTAAATACTCTCAAACCCCTCTCAAGAACTCTTGGAATTCAAGTTTGGGGATCAAGGCAACCACAATTCTTCTTCAAATTTCTCTTGGAACTTCTAAATTTGGTGAAGGTATGTGGATTTTTGATCCTTGGTTCCTTCCAGTCAAGGAGACCCAAACATTTTCAAGTAATTTTCAAGAGTTTTTAGCTCACTTTAAATTGAAATTTTGAATATTGTGATTCCTTAAATTCTAATATTGTATGAGTTATGTTCATTTACTGATTTTAAGTTGATTTAAACTATAATGTGATTAATTACATTGAATTTATGAAATTATGAATATGAATTTTCCCTTTTAAGGCTTGTTTATGCATAGGTGATTATATTATGATTTTAAATATGAATTTAATTTTGTTTTCACTTGAATTTCATATTATATTAGTAATTTTAGATTGAATCATAATTACCCATGCTATCTCACATTATTCAAGACATTTGCATTCATGACATTGGATTTTTATGGAAATTATAAAGTGGGTTAAGCCAAATTATATTCTACGATATGATTTTGATAAGATATTGGTCATGACAAGAATATGATCACATACATATGTCTATGATTATGGCTTTTGCAACATTTTGTATATATAAATGAGCTATTCCTATACATGAGTATTATGAATAGGAGCTATGATTTGACATTTGAGCCTAAGTATAAAATTTATGAATGATTTTTGGCTTTTAAGCCTAATTACGCATTGAATTGATTTGAAATGACTTGCCTTTTTGAAAGAATGTATATATGTAAATATTCTTGTAGGATATTGACTTAGCACCGATGGATTGGAGGCATCCGGGCTATCGCCAAGGGTCCTCCCCCTTTTCTTGAACTATGTGCCAACATAGGAATGGTAGTCATCACCGAAATGACTAGGTCATAATGAAGGTGGCTTCCACATACAAAATAACCGATTTGTAAGGTATCGTATCGATTACCTTAGGCAAATAATCTTCTCTCACTTGATGGGAGGTCAATATCAGGCAAATTCATGTAATAGCTGCATGAGTTTGAGATATCGGGTTATGGCTACATCCATTCTATATATGAGCATTATTAAGCATTTCAGCATCATAGATTTCATGGCATATTGTTATATTATATTCCTTTGATTATGTACTTCTTTCTATACTATGCGCCCTTTGTCGTCTAACATTCAGTGTAGTTTGATAAGACATAGACATTGCACCCCATATACTTAGTACATTCAAACGTACTAACGCATAATTTTACCTACATTATCTAACAACGTAAGACCAAGGAGCCTTTATATCCACCACATGACATCTAGCTTGGGTTTCACATGGTACTTGTTGTGGTGAGTCTTATCTTACAAGGACAAACCACATTTCTTTCTACTTATGGTGTTTTTTTTTTCTATTCTACTTACTTTGATGGTGAGCCCGAGGTATGTCTTGGCTCCTGATCTATCTTATATTAGAGGTATTGTTGGACATCTTGTAAACTCTTTTACGATTATATGCTAAGTGATGTGTTGTGAGGTTACTCCTATGGCCTTGGTTTCCAATTAGTTCTGTTCTTAAGAGTTGGTTATAAGCTTGTGGTATGATTATGTTTAATGATGTGAAAGATCCTAAGTCCCGAAGTGCCCCTATAGCGTGAGTCCTATTTTTTTGTCCCTTAGAACTATGCGTTCACTATTTATTTACGCTTTCGAACTAATGATGTTAATGTGGATACTTTGAGGCTTGTTTGGGGTCTCTCGGGTTCCCTGTTGCAATGTCACTACTATGCCCTAGGTTTGGTCATGACAGAGATGGTACCAGAGCACTAGGTCTATACATGATTATGGGAGTCCAACATGCCGCATCAAGTAGAGTCCTATTCATAGGTGTGAAATGCACCATTCCTATGAGTGGGAGGCTATGATCACTTTGTAGAAATTGTCTCACTTCTTCATACCTTATGTCGTTCTATGGTTTACATGTTTAGTTTCTTGATGTTGATGGTATTGTTGCCCCATTACAGAAGATGCCTCAAGGTAGAGCTCCCAAACCAGCTCCGGCTAAGAAGGATCAAGCACCTCAAAGGCCTAGGGATAAGCCTATCTCAAATGGTGAATTTCATAAGGCCTTTGCTATGCTTGCCCAGGTAGTGACTACTCAGATTAGACAGGATAACCTTCCTCGAGATTTCACTCTGGCTTCTAGAGTGAGGGATTTCATTGGATGAAACTTCTAGAGTTTTTTGGGTCTAAGGCTAATGAGGATGCTCAGGACTTCATTGATGAGCTCACCAAAGTGTTGAATGTTATAGGTGTCACTTCTGAGGAGAAAGTTGAATTGGGTGCCTACTAGTTGAAAGATGTGGCTCAAGTGTGGTACACCCAATGGTCTATGGAGAGGGTTTAAGGGAATTTTGTTAATTTGGAGGAGTTCAAGCTTGCTTTTCTAGATAGTTTCTTCCCACTTGATCTTGGGGAAGCCAAGATGACTGAATTTATCAACCTCAAGCAAGGAAGTACAAGTGTGAGGGATTATGCCCTCAAGTTCACTAAGCTCTCCATGTATGCTCCGACACTTGTGGCTGACCGTCGTTCAAGGATGCACAAGTTCATTTCTAGCATCTCCAACTTGCTTGTGAAAGAATGTCGTACAGTGATGCTCATTTGAGATATAGGTATATCTAGGCTTATGGTGTATGCTGAACAAATAAAAGGGGATAAGATCAAGGAGAGGAGAGTACATAATCCTAAGAGGGCCTGTTTTGATGGTAGTTCTCTAGTTCTAAAAGTTGTGGTTTTGGCCACTTTCAACCGGGCAACGATTCTAATGCATGGATGAATAATGCTAGATTGCCTCCTCCTAAGGCACCAGGGGACGGTGGACCATGGTTTCCTAGGTGTGATAGGTGCAGAAAGAATCATTTGTGTGTTTTTTGGAAGGAATTGGATGCATGCTATAGGTGTGGTGATTAGGACCAGAAGATTGTTGATTATCTTAAGAATGCTCAGAGGGATCGAGGTCAGGTGTCTAAAGATGGGCAGAACTAGTAAAGAGCTCCACAAGGTGTTGCCCTAAGGAATAACAGGTTTTATGCTCTTCATGTCCATCAGGAGATTAAGTAAGCCCAGATAGTGTCACTGGTACGTTAAAGCCTTTGAATTTGATGTTTATTCTTTGCTTGACTCGGGCGTGAATTTGTCTTTTGTGAATCCTTTGTTGGCTGTTAAGTTTATTTGTGTCCAGAAATCTTGAGGGACCTCTTTTCATCTTATACTTTCGTGGGTGAATCTGCTGTTGCACATAGGGTTTATCGTGGCTATCCTATTTCTGTATTGCATAATGTCTTCCTGTGTGATCTTCTGGAACTTGAGATGTTTGACTTTGAGGTGATTTCTTAGTGTGGGTTGGTTGGCGAGGAGAATATAGAGGTTTTCTACCAAGGGGGAGATGGTGTACTTTGGTAGCATGATCGGTTATGTGTTTCGGGTGTGAATGACCTCAGAGAGTTGGTAAGGTTTCATGGTGTGCCTAGGTCTACATATTGGATCATGGTACCCAATTTACTTCACTTATGGAGGTCAATTCAAGAGGGCTCGGCAATGAGGTGAAGTTGAGCACCGCCTTTCATCGTCAAACCTGTGGGTAAGCCGAGATGACAATTCAAACCTTAGGGGATATGTTGAGGACTTATGTCTGGGAATTCAAGGGAAATTGGGATTACCATCTTCCACTCATTGAGTTTGCTCATAATAATACTTTTCATGCTAGCATTGCTATGGCACCGTTTGAGACTTTGTATTGTAGGAGTTGTAGGTCTCCAGTGGGGTGGTTTGAGTTGGGTGATGTGGCTTCGATTGTATCGAATTTAGTGTTGAGGGCTATAGAGAAGCTGAAGTTTGTTAGAGAGAGGTTAAAGACTGCCCAAGTCACCGAAATTCCTATTCGGATATTAGGAAGATGTCAAGACTCAAGCCTAAGTCCTTGACGTGACACGGCTAATGGGGAACCCGAAGGAACCCCAAGCAAGCCTCTTAAAATATCATTGCACATCCTTGGTCGCAAAAGGAATAAATCAATAACACTAGATATAAAAAAGTGGAAACGGGGCTAAAAAACATCTTTGATACCATAGAAGCATAACAAGCGAATAGTGTAGCATTAACATGACATAAAGTTCCAACAACACCTCTAATACATTGATAGGAGTGGGGATCAAGACAATCTCTGGGATCACCCTAATAGCCATAAGTTTCCAACATAAGAAGATTTAATACATAGCATAAATCAAGAGAAGTATGTACTTGGAGTTGAGGACACACCAACTTGCTTTGAGAGAAATCGTACTAGCTACATGGAGGAGGAGGAGGATCAAGTGCAGCACTTGTTCCTACATGGTGATATCATGTAGGCATAGAGTATGTGTTAGTACATTTGAGTATACTAAGTATATAGGATGCAATGCCACAAGAGATGGGAAACATAGGCAAAATGCAATATCATAAGCAATGGATAGAATATTAACAATATGACAAGTATGAATGATGCTTGAAGTAAAACATGCTTATATAGAACGTATTACATGTGAAGAAAGAGACTATCATCGTATACCAAGCAACTTAGTACTAGGAATCTAAGGCATGCCACCCATTTTGAAGGTGGATGAAGTATCTACCCCTCGTCTTTGGTAGTACGAGATTACCACCACCCGACAAGGTAGATATTGTATATACCCCTCATCTAAGGTAGTACGAGATTGCCACCACCCAATAAGGTGGATATGGTATATATCCCTCATCTATGATATGGTCACTTGTAATACTACAGCTACTTTCCATGAAATCATCACATTCATACATTACTTTCAAAATCATAAACTCATTTGTCTCATAGGCCATGCAATAGATCATCAATAACTCAAGAACCCTAATCCAAACATTTTATCAAATACCTGGTGTTTGTATAATGTTAGTGCAAAATCATGCAATTCAAGAGTGAAATCATGTAAGAAAAATTGAAATAAATCAACCCACCAACACTTGGACACACCCTCATGCAATATACATTGAAACCCTTCGTCAAATCTCAAAATAGATACTAGATTCATAGCTTAAAACATGCTTAAACAGTCACACTTTTATAAATCCCTAACATACTTCATAGTCACATTCATAATAGAAGACCCATAAGTAAAATTAACTCAGAAACATGAGATTTATGTAAAAAGGAAGCTCGGGCATCATGGGTGAAAGGACTCAATGATTGAAACCCACATACCTTAACTTTGGAGAATTCTCTGATGAAGATTGGAATAAATACTTGAAGCTTGAGTGAATTTCTTAAGATCTGCGATGAGGTTTCGCACTTGAATTTTGGGTGAAATATTTTTCTAACTGTTTGGGAGATTATTAGGGAATATCTTAAATGATATGAAGGTGAAATATGGCTAAGTATAGGATTTTCACGCATGGAAAGACTTAGGCCCAAGACCCAAAGGATTTGGACCGAACAACAAAACTAGGAAAAAATAACACTAGTCCGCGCCCTGGCCGCGTCACACCAAGGGCGCGGATCAACATTGGATAAGCAAAATTGTGGAAAATAAAATTTTGATACGATTGCTCTAAAATCAAGGTAAGACCCATTCCCCACTCAATTTTACCCCTTGATCAATAATATTGAGTCGGGTTTTCAATATCACATATGAATTTTGAGATATATAAAAATTACAATTATGGGCACTTCAAGGACACATTTTCGGGTACTTTTTAGGGTCATTTTAGAAGGGGGATCTTGAGTTTCATTTTGGATATTAGGCGTATATGAAGGTTTCCCCTATGAAGGGTGTGATGTATTTTGGTAAAAATGGTAAGCTAAGTCCCCGGTATGTAGGCCTTATAAGATTGTGGAGCGAATTAGGAATGTAGCTTATAGGTTGGACTTGCCTCCGGGTTTGAGCTCTATTCACTTGGTCTTCAATGTGTCCATGGTGAGAGAATTGGTTGGTGACCATAGTACTATCATGCATTTGGAAGATGTTGAGATGGAGGAGAACTTATCTTATAAGGAAATTCTAGTAGAAACTTTGGAGAAACAAGTAAAGCGGCTTCGTAATAACAATGTGGCTTTGTTAAGGTGCTTTGGAGAAACCAACATGTAGAGAGTACTACATGGGAGGAGGAGTTGCACATGATAAAGTGATATCCCTATCTTTTCCAATCTACTCAAGTCTAACGTGTTGGGTTCTTCCTTCTCCAAGGGACCCTAATCCTTTCAATTCTTGAGTCTTAAAACACCCCAACAATGCTTAAAAGTATGCCTCAAAAATTTCCATAATCGTAATTTACATATATCTCAAAATCCGTGCATGATATCGAAAATCCAATTTCATATTTGTAATCAGGGTAAACAATTGAGTGGGAGATGGGTATAATTCCGATTTTAGAGCAACCGTAGTGAAAAATAATCTTTCGAAAATTTTGATTTCCAGTGGCGATCTATGCCCAGGCTGCGAAGTGCCAGGGGCGCAGATCAGTGTTATTTTTGCCAAAAAAATTTATTTTGGCCCAAGGGTCTTAGGGTCATAGCCCCATGCCCACCTATGCGTAAAAACACCTATACTTAGCCATTTTCAACTCTATATCACTCAAGACCCTCTTAAAACCCTCTCTAACACCTAACAAAATATTTCATCCAAATTAAAGTGTCCTTAAACTTAATTCATGACCTCAAGAACTCCATTCAAGATTCACGTCTCCTTCAAGTCTACATCAAGAAAACTCAGGTTTAAGGCATGTGGATTTCAACCATTGGCCCTTTCATCCATGGTGCGCAATCTCTATTTTTAAATGAAAATTGCATGTCTTCAAGTTTTATTATATATGAGTATCTTCTAATATGGATTATGAGTACAAATTATGTTGGGATTTTATGAAATACTGATTTATTATACATGACTATATATTTCAAGCTTGTAATAGGAATGAGTTTTGTCTATTGAGACTATGCATATTTTGAGCTATGAAACTATGATCTTTTATGAGATTTGACAATAGATTTCAGGGTATCTTACATGAGGATTTTACTATGTGTTGGTGAGTTGATTTATGTTGAGTTTTCTCATATTATTTGACTCTTGAATTGCATGATTTTGAACTAGCATTCTACACCCACCAAGTGTTTGATAAAATGTCTTGACAAGTATTCTTAAAGTTATTAATGATCTATTGCATGATTTTTACAAGTCTTGACTGTTGATGAGTTATTGAGTTCTTATGCTAAGGTTTATGCTTTTGTGAATTGTGAAGCTTACTAGAAGGGGTTATGAACTATGTTACATGTCTTACCCTCTAGTATAAGGCCAAATCTCTACATGAAGGGGTCATGAACTATGTTGTACACCTTACACTCATGTAGGATTTAATGTTATGTAATATCTTTTACTCATATGAAGGGGTTATGATCTATGTGGTATGCCTCACCCTCATATGTGATTCAATGTTATGTACTCACATGTAGGGTTATGCACTATGTATTATGCCTCACCCTTATGTGTGATTTAATGTGTTGTATTATCTCATGCTTACATGTAGGGGTTATGACCTATGCTACTCCTCTACTCTCATGTACTACCTATTACCTTCTAGAAGGGGTTGCGACATGTGCTATATCCCTCACCTCTAGTACAAGGTAGTTGGATGATCCACACATGTTTCTTTATGGTGTTAAATAAGATATGTAGGTACGATTATTCTTAAGCATGTTTCATCATTCTTATTGATTACACATGGCATATTGAGCTTATGTTCATTGATTATGATTAAACATCTTGTTATTATGACTTATTATTTTTGTTGCATTGTATCCCGCATACTTAGTACATGAAAATGTACTAGCGCTTACTTTATGCCTACATGATATTACCATGTAGGGATTTGAGCTTCATTTGATCATCCTCCCTCTCCACGTGGTTAGTTGGTTCTTATGAAGAAGTTAGTTGGTGAGTCCTCAAGTCCGAGGGTAATATCTATTCTCATTCATGCTTTATAGATTCTTTTTTTTATGTTGGATACTTGTTAAATGAGGGTGAGCCCGAAAAGTGTCTTGGCCCCCGCTCCAATCTATGTTAGAGGTATCGTTAGATATTATATCATTGTTTAATTATGTTATTGAAGATTGACCCTTCTTACTCTATTATTAGTATGAATTGTTTCCCTTAGTCCCTAACACTTTTCATTTATTTTACTCTTGTGTTTGTTTTATTTACTTTCACAACCAAGGATGTGTACACGATATGATAAGAGGCTTGTTTGGGTTGTCTTCAGAATCAAACACACCACGTTGATTAGAGTATTGTTCATGGTTGTGAAGCACGCCACAACTATGACTGGGAGGTTATGAGGTGTTTTGGGAAATGTCTCACTTCATCATGGTCTATATCGTGCATTAGGGATAACTATAAAGCTTTATCCCTAACAAATGCTCTTTGCTCTTCAAGATCATACCTCTACAAAGAGGAAGACCAAGGATGGCCCATGCACCTGGGGGGAAACTGGCTTACCCCGCTCCTCAAGCTCCTCAAGATTGAGGGGGCACTGAAGTTGAGTTTCGGAATGCCATTACTATGTTGTCCCATGCAATGACTAACAAATTGAATCAAGAAGCCTAAGATACTCAAGCTCATACTCTGGCCTTAACAGTGAGAGACTTCACTAGGATGAACCTTCCAGAGTTCCATGGGTCCAAAGAAGAGGAAGAACCCCAAGAGTTCATAGATGAAGTGTATAAGGTGCTATCCGTCATGGGTGTAAGTTCGGAGGAAAAGTCAAATCTAGCGGCTTATCAACTAAAAGGTATTTCTCAAATTTTGTTTGTGCTAAGCAAGATAGAGAGAGAAAATCATGATACTATTACTTGGGAGGAGTTCAAAGTCGTCTTCCTCAACCGAGTCTTCCTTATAGAGTTGAAAAAGGTTAAAATGATGCAATTTATGAACTTTAAGCAAGGTTCCATGAGTATGAGGGTGTATGCGCTCAAATTTAACAAACTCTCCAAGTATGCTCCACATTTGGTGGCCGACCCTAAATCAATGATAACAAGTTTGTGTCGGGCGTTTTTGACTTGGTGAATGAAGAGTATCGTACCACCATGCTAGTGGGTGATATGGACTTATCCCGGCTCATGTCATATGCCGAACAACTCAATGGGGAGAAGCTCAGTAAGAGGAGAAGTGGGGAGTCCAAGAGGGCTCGATATGAGGGTGGTTGTCAAAGTGCTAAGGGTGACTGCTTCCACAAGGTCATAAATTTCAAGACCAAGTGTCCTCTAGTGCTCCAAACAAGAGATTTTCTAATGATGGGGTGCTTAACCCAAGGGTCCAAGGTGGCAATGGTTGGGTGAGTTTTCCAAAATTCCAAAAATGTGAGAAATATAATCATGGCAAATGCTTGAAGGATTCAAATGCGTGTTATGGGTGTGGAAGAGTAGGCTATCAGCTTGTTGATTGCCCTTATGTTCGACATAAGGGCAAGGATGGTCGTCCTCAAAGTTAAGGTGGTCATGTTGATCAAGGGGCTCAAGGTGGCCAACGAAGGGGTTCTCCACGACATAATCGGTTCTATGCCCTTCAAGAGAGGCAAGGAGGGGATGAGGTGCCTGGTTCACTATGGGTATGTTAAAGGTTTTGATTTTGAGGTGCATGATTTTATAAGTCTAGATGCCACCATTTCTCTCGTTATTCCTTTTGTTGCTAATAAGTTTCATATCTGTTCCAAATTATTATGTGAACCCTTTTTGTGTCTACCCCTATTGGAGAGTCTATTCTTTCTATTAAAGTCTGTAAGGGTTGCCCCATTTGAATGAAGTCTTGTATTTTGATTTTGTGGAACTCGGCATGATGGATTTAGAGATCTTGGGGTGGTTTGGTTACATGCATGTCATGCTTTCATTGAATATAGAACCCATAGAGTTAGTTTCCAATTCCCTAATGAATCTGTACTTAAGTGGGAAGTTGTGAAATTGTAGTTGGGAATAGATTCACTTCTTATCTTAAGGCCATAGTTGATCTTGTATGGATTGGGGGGATGTTGAGTCTACATTCCTTTCTATTAAGTCGATTCCGACAGTCATTGAGGTTC
>JAABOM020059523.1:0-12729 GCA_011800125.2 Solanum clarkiae
ATAGAGATGAAATCATGCAAGAAAATCCATTATAAAACCATCAATCAATACGTTGCAACACTCTCAAGCAATATACATCAAAACCCCTTCTCAAATCTTAGAACAACGCTAAGATTTAGAGCTCAAAACATGGCAAAACCGTCAAACTTTAAATATCTTTAACATAGTGTGCAATAAATTTCATAATAAGCAATATCCATGTGTAAATCAATTTTAAATCATGCAATTTGAGTAAAAGGAGGATTGGGTATCATGGGTGAAAGAAACTCATGAAAGAAATCCACATACCTTGGCTTAAGAGATGAACTTGGTGAAGATTGGAGATGGAGACTTGAAGCTTGAAGAAGAACCTTGAAAGAGAACCTTAGCTTAGGATGAGGGTTTGGGACTTGAATTTGGGAGTGAAAGTATGGCTTAAGTGTTTTAGTGAGTATTGGGGAATGTGTAGAATGATATAAGGGTGAAATAAGTCTAAGTATAGGTAAAAACACGGTTTGGAACACTTAGGGCCAAGACCCCAAAGCCTTAGACCGAGATGAAAATTACTAACAACAAAATACATGTGGACCTATTGCAGAGGCCAAATTAAATCATGTCTGTGACAGCTGCATGTCGCGGTTCTGTCGCGGATCGTCTTTAGAAATTGAAATTTTGAAAATTTGAAATTGTGATTCTATTGCTCTAAAATCGGGGTTAGATCTTTCTCCTCCTAATTTTTACCCCCTAAACAGGAATTTGAAGTCAAAGTTTCGATATCACGCATGAATTTTGAGATATATAAAATTTAAAATTTTAGGCATTTCGAGGCACATTTTCAGGCACTTTTTAGGGTCGTTTCATGCTAAGAGCCTTCACTCTATTGTTCTTGATGTATATGGTATGGAAGTTCTTTCCCTTAGCTCTGGTTGTACCACTTTATTTTCTCTTAATGCTTGTTTTATTGCTTCCGCGATTAAGGATATGTAATGATGTTCTAAGAGGCTTGCTTGGGGTCCCTTTGGCTTCCCCTTGCGTCGTGTCATGTCTATGCCCTAAGATTAGGTCATGACAATTTTTGATGACTTTGGGATGTCTTCAATCTCTCCCTAATAATCCTAACCTTTTCAAGAGCCTCCATAACCTTATCTGGTCCTAATAAAGCCACCTCTCCAACCTCAAACCAACCAACCGGTTATCTACAATGTCTCCCATAAAAAGCCTCTAAAGGAGTCATACCGATACTACAGTGATAGCTATTGTTTTATTCAAATTTAATAAAAGGAACATTGTCATCCCAACTACCCTTCAACTCCAATACATATGCCCTAAGCGTATCTTTAAGGGTTTGAATTGTCCTTTCATCTTGGCCAACCGTTTGAGGGTTGAAGGCTGTACTAAGGTGAACCTTTGTACCAAGACCCCTTTGAAAGGACTTCTAAAGTATGAAGTAATTGTGAACCACAATCCGATATGATGGTCAAAGGAACCGCATGTAACCTCACTAACTTATGGATGTACAACCTTGCATACTCTTCAGCCCCATATGTTGTCTTAACCGAAAAAATGGGCCGATTTCGTCATCTTATCAACCATCACCCAAATGGAATCAAAACCTTTTCTAGTCTTGTTTAACCCAATCACAAAATCCATATTAATCACCTCCCACTTTAAAGTTAGAATCTCTATGTCTTGGTTTAGGCCACCCGACTTTGATGTTTGGGTTTGGCTTGTTGACAACTATGACAATCGAAAATGAATTTGGCAGTGTCCCTCTTCATGCCTCCCCAACAATACACATCTCTCAAGTCTCTATACATTTTAGTGGAATCGGGGTGGATATAATAAGAAGAATTGTGGGCCTCATCAAGGATCTTCTCCCTCAAACCATCAACACACAGAACACACAACCTACCTTGGTACATAAGGGCACCATCTTCCCCTTGGGAGAAAACCTCTACTTTTCCCTCTTTCACAAAGGCCTTCACTTCAAGCAAGGAGGAGTCAAGATCTTATTTTGCTATCACCTCATCAATGAAAGAAGACTTAGACCTATCAACAAAATGAAAAAACCTCGACGTATGGCCCCGTATGACCCCTCACTGTAGTGCCTGACGGTATGGCCCCTGCAGAGTTAAAGGAACTATAAGAGCAATTAAGGGATTTGTTGGAGAAGGTTAGGCCTATCCAATCACCTTGGGGTTCACCGGTGTTATTTGTGAAGAAGAAGGATGGGCCCCTTAGAATGTGTATTGATTACAGACAACTCAATAGGGTCACCATAAAAAATAGGTATCCTCTTCCAAGGATTGATAATTTGTTTGACCAATTGCAAGGGGCTAGTCACTTTTTTAAGATTGATCTTTTGTTTGGGTATCATCAAGTGAAGGCGAGGGAATGTGATATTCCCAAGACGGCCTTCCATACTAGGTATGTGCATTATGAGTTTGTTGTGATATCTTTTTAGTTGACCAATACATTGTCTATCTTCATGGATCTTATGAATAGGGTCTTTAAAGCCTAACTTGATTTCTTTGTTATGGTCTTCAATGATGATATTTTTCTCTATTCACATTATGAGAAGGAGCATATGGGTCATCTGAGGGTAGTGCTACAAAGATTGAGGGAAGCGAAGTTGTATGCTAAGTATGAGAATTGTGAATTTTTGTTGAAGAAGGTTGCCTTTCTAGGTCATGTGGTGTTGGGGATGGTATTGAGGTGGATCCTAAGAAGACATGTGTGATTTTCCCTAGACCATTGATCCCATCAGACATTAGGAGCTTCATGGGCTTAGCGAGTTACTACAGGAGGTTTGTGAATGGGTTCTCTTCTACTGCTTCTCCAATGACCAAGTTGACTCAAAAGAAAGCCAAATTTTTGTGGGCCGATGAGTGTGAAAAGAGTTTCAAAACATTGAAAGATAAGCTTGTGTCTGCTCCTATATTGTCACTACCGAAAGGGCTAGAAGGATTTGTTGTGTATTGTGATACTTAGAGTTTGTTTGGGTTGTTTGTTGATGCAAAATGGTATGATGATAGCCTATGCTTCTAGAAAACTCAAAGCACCTGAGAAGAATTATCTTATCCATGATCTTGAATTAGCTACCATGGTCTTTGATTTAAAAATTTGGCGTCACTATTTATATGGGGTGCATGTTGATGTGTTTACGGATTATAAGAGTCTCTAATATGTCTTCACTTAAAAAAATCTCAACTTGAGAGAAAGAAGGTGGTTACAACTTCTTAAGGACTATGACGTGAGTGTACATTATCATCCTGGTAAGGTTAATATGGTGGCTAGATGCTTTGAGTAAGGTGTCGATAGGTAGCCTAGCTCATAGTGATGATGGTGGCAAAGGTGTGGCTAGGGAGGTCCATCAGTTGGATAGATGGCAAGTTAGGTTGGGAGAGGTTGATAATGGTGGTGTTATCGTTGTTGATGGTTCAAAATCTTCATTGGTTGAGGAGGTGAATGCTAAGAAAGATCTTAACCCTTCTTTGTTAGAATTGAAGGCATTGGTGAAAGATAGTAAGGTGGAGGTTTTCTCCCAAGAGGAAGATGGTGTCCTTAGGTACCAAGATAATATATGTGTGCCTTGTGTTGATAGCTTGAGAAAACTAATTCTTGATAAGACTCGTGGTTCTTCCTATTCTATTCACCCCGGATCTACTAAGATGTATAGATACTTGAGAGAGGTGTATTGGTGAGAAGGTATGAAGAGGGGCATTGCCAAATTTGTATTTGATTGTCATAGTTGCCAACAAGTCAAAGCCGAGCACCAAAGGCTGGGTGGCCCAACACAAGACATGGAGATTCCTACTTAGAAATGGGAGGTGATTAATATGGATTTTGTGGTTGGATTGCCCAAGACTAGAAAGGGTTTTGATTCCATTTGGGTTGTGGTGGATAAGGTGACAAAATCGGCTCACTTGCTATTGGTTAGAACCACGTATGGGGCTGAATATTCTTCTAGATTGTGCATTCATGACTTGGTGAGGTTACATAGGGTTCCTTTTTCCATCATATCGGATCGTGGTGCTCAATTTACTTCACATTTTTGGAGGTCATTTCAAAGGTGTCTTGGTACAAGAGTTAAACTTAGGATGACCTTTCACCCTTAAACATATGGCCAAGACAAAAGAACTATCCAAAAAATTGAGGGTATGCTTAGGGCTTCTGTATTAGAGCTTAAGGGTCGTTGGGATGATCGTCTTCCATTGATTGAGTTTTCCTGTAACAATAACTATCATCTAGCATCAGTATGGCCCCTTTTGAGGTTCTCTATGGTAGATGTTGTAGGTCACTGGTTGGGTGGTTTGAGGTTGGAGAGGGGCTTCATTGTGACCAGATCTAGTTGTGAAGGCTCTTGAGAAGGTTAGGATGATTAGAGAAAGGCTGAATATGGCCCAATGTCATCAAAGGTCTTATGCCAATATGAGAAGAAGAGATCTTGAATTCACAATTGGTGATTGGGTCTATTTGAAGGTGTCACCCATGAAGGGTGTGGTTCATTTTGGTAAAAATGGCAAGTTGAGTCCAAGATATGTGGGTCCTTATAGGGTAACGAGGTAGATTGGCAAGGTAGCTTATGAGTTAGAATTCCCTATTGAGATGGATTTGGTTCATCCATTATCTCATGTTTCCATGTTGAGGAAATGTGTGGGAGACCCTAATGCTATTGTGACTCTTAATGTTGTGCGTGTTGTTGAAGACAATTTGACTTATGAAGAGGTTCTGGTTCAGATTTTGGATAGACAAGTGTAGAGTTTGAGGAACAAGGATGTGACTTCCGTTATGGTTCTTTAGAGGAATCAACAAGTTGAAAGTCCTACTTGGGAGGCTTAAGCGGACATACAAAAGTAATATCCTTATCTCTTCCATTCTATTCAAGCCTAAGGTATTAATTATATGTCCTCTATATGATCTCAAGTCTTAAGTTCAGCCCTCATGTCATTGGATACATTCATGTTAAAATTGACAAGTTCATGATGATTTTTCACTTATGTTGAGATTTTTAAAGTGATTTTTACGTGCATTATTGCATTCTTATGTGGACTGAAATTTTCATGTTTATATCTCTCATATACCTTTCTTTGACATTCGAGGATAAATGTTCCTAAGGGGGAGATATTGAAACAACCTCAAAAAATGTCTGAAAATGTGCCTTGGAAGTGCCCGAAATAGTATTTTCCATATATTTCAAAATATGTGCATGATATCGAAAATCTGACTTCATATGCTTGATCAGAGGGAAAATAGAGTGGAAATGGGTCTAACCCTAATTTTAGAGCAACTATATCAAAATCCAAAAATCACAAAAATGTGACTTCAAATAAGCTATTCGTGCCCCTGGCGCGGCGCGCCACATTGTATTTTCTATCTAGTTTTCTATCTTGATCCAAGAATTTTAGGTCTTGGGCCTAAGTGTTTCCATACGTGAAATACCTATGCTTAGTCATATTTGACCTTCATATAATCAAAAACATTCCCAATACTCTCTCAAACACTTGACAATATTTCACCTCAAAATTCAAGTGTCCAAATCTCTTCCGGATCTCAAGGATTTCACTCAAGCTTCAAGTCTCCATTAAAATCTTCATCAAGGAGCTCTCTAAAGTTAAGGTATGTGGGTTTCATTCGTGGGTTCCTTTTACCCATGAAGCCTAAGCTTACTTTTACTTAAATTGCATGATTTTAGGTTGATTTACTTATGGGTCTTACTTCTAATTAATTTGACTATGAACTATGTTGGGGTTTCATAAAATTATGATTGTTTTAGCATGTTTTGAGCTATCAATCTATGATCTATTATGGGATTTGATGAAGGGCTTTGGTCTATATTGCTTGAGGGTGTTACCAAGTATTGATGGATGATTTTACATTGTATTTTCTTGCATGGTTTCATCCCTAAATTGCATGATTTTACACTAGCTCTACACACCCGCCAAGCATTTGACAAAATGTCCGGTTGTGGTTTCTTGAGGAATTGAAGGTCCAATGCATGTCGTATGAGTTGAATGACTTTATAATGATGAAAGAAATGTACGTATAAGATATTCTCTTATATAGTGTTGGAAATTGACCATCCCTACTCGGGGGGTTAAGAACCCGAGTCACCATGTCGAGGGGTTTGTACTTTGATAACTAGGTTGAGGGTTTTGTACCTTAATCGCCATGGGTGGTAGGGTACAACTATCCACCAACCAATCAAGGAGTTTATACCTTGATAACTGGGTTGAGAGGTTTGTACCTCAATCACCATGGGTGGTAGATTGAGATGATTCACCAACCATGTCGAGGGATTTGTACCTTGACAACCAATTAAGGGTTTTGTACCTCAATCACCATGGATGGTAGGATGAGATGATCCTTGAACCTATTGAGGGGTTGGTACCTCAGTGGACTTAGAATTCTATAATGATGGTCTCTTCTTCCAAATGTATTGTGTTTTATGTAAGCATGATTTACTTCAAGAATCTTCCATGTATGTCATATTATTATATGCTACTCATTGCCTATGCTTATGCATTTCTATTACAATGCTTGTCTCTTATGCTTATGCATTTCTATTACAATGCTTGTCTCTTGTTGCATTGTATCATACATACTTAGTACATTCGAACGTACTAACACATACTCTATACCTACATGATGTCACCTTGTAAAAATCAGAGCCCCACTTGATCATCTTCCTCCACATGGCTAGTATGATTTCTCTCAAGCTAGTTGGTGAGTCCACCATTCCGGGGACAATGTCTATGATCTCATGTTATGTATTAAGACTATCTTTCTTTGATGTATATATTGAATATGAGGGTGAGCACGGTTGCTTGTCTTGGCCCTCGCTCTTATCTATGTTCTGTTGAACATGTCATGTATTGAGCCATGACTATCTTGCTTTGACGTTTATATTATGAAAGTTTACCTTTGTCCTCATTTCTAATCTAATCATGCTGTTTAATTGCTTCCGTGACCAAGGATGTATAGTGATATGTTAAGATGTTTGTTTGAGATTCTTAAGAGTTCCCATTCGCTGTGTCACGTCTAGGCCCTAGGCTTGGGTTGTGACATCCAGCACGTTGAGGGTGGTTAGAATCAGCCACATAATGGCGCTTAGCTGCCCAGGTATTTTCCTTTTGACCCCGGTTCTTTACTTTATTTTGATTGCATGTATTGAGGATAATGCACCTTTTTTTGATGGGTGTGTGGGTAGTTATAAGCCTCAGTGAAGTCTGAGTAGCCGTGGTCTATAAATACCCCAATTTTTGAATCCTAGGGGTTTTCTTTCTTGTGTTCATTTTTTCCATGCATATTTATTTTCTGTTTAACCAGCATGTTTAAGATGCTTAGGTAGTATTGGTAGCATACACTATCTACATCTTGTCGCATATGCGTATTTTGTGCTTTTTTGTGAAAAATGATACGTATAAAATTTTTGATTAGTTAGTCTAGATAACAACCATACATATTTAGTTGTGTTGATAGTGCTTGTTTTGACAAATGAGGGTAAAATTGAGATGAAAAGCATAATCTGAGAGTTTGTGTTGATAATGTAATCAGTGCCATTTGAGTGTGAGGTTAATTTGCTAAGTTCATGTATTGTGTTTCGACTTAGCACTTGCCCTGGTACTCTTTGTGAACCACGAACTACACTTACAGACAACATAAGAAGAAATAGAGTATCACCCAAAAGCTGCCTAATCTATGCAGCTTGGGTGCTCTAGTCAGCAATACAGGATGTCCCTGCATAACTTTTTTCTCTGCCCACCACCCATGAAAAGTTGAAAGCTTTGATTGCATTCTGCTGTCGTTGTCTTTCTCCTTGCCTAAAACAACTATATTCTCTTCTATCTTTTTCAAGATCGATTTGATGTTTTGAGAAAACAGGGCCCAGATTTCTTTGTTTTCTATACCCGATCCATGCTCTCTTTGACTTGCGGGTTCTTTTGCTTCTTGAATTTTATTCTTTTTTTTTTTTATTGATGGTATAAAAAAGTTTTGTTTTTGGTTTTTATTTTGACTAACCTTTTCATTTGTATTCAAATTTAAAAGAAGGAATTTGCTTGGTATAATCCACGATTTTATTTTATAGACATTAGAAAGTAGTAAAAATTCTGGGAAGAACCAAAATTCCAGATTCAATATGGGATGTAGGATCTTAGGCTATTGTTCATAACATTCCACTTAGCCTGAATAACCAACCAAATGTACTGAATATCCCTTGATCCTAATGTTTGAGCCTAACATGTACCCATTCTTTGTAAAAACTTAAGTGACCTAGCCTTATTAGTTGTAAATCCTGGAATTAGCCCTGGTCCTTCCTTGAACATTGTGCACCTTGTCTGAGGAAAAGAACCTATGTTGAGGGTGGCTACCAAAAGTGGCCCTGGTTCTGAGGTTGGATAATATGCACCTCAACTCAGGCCAAAAGCCTAAGTTGAGGGTGGCTGGTGCAAGGGTAAAACACAAAATGAGGGGGAAAGTTAGTGATACATGGAAAAGGAGTAAAAATGTGTACAGGGTGCAAGAAAAATGAGTGATGCTTAGTTATCAATTACAAAGAAAAATGAAATGTAAAAATAAGGCAAAAGGCTGAAAAATGAAAGAAAGCACCCAGAAAATCTTGAAATAGGAGAAAGGGAGAATGGAATGAAAAGGTAACAGTGTTGGTAGGGCAAAAATGTAGAAAAATGCAGTGTTAATGAGGGCCTTTAGTCACTATGTTCCCAAAACATCATACCAAAGCCCCCTGAGCATATGTTACAAGCCTGTAATGTCCTAAAGTGATCCTAGTCTAAGTAGTCAAAGGTCTTAGTCATGAGTATAGGGGCAAACATATAGTATTGAGCATGATACATAAATATCTTTTGTGAAAGTGAGTGATTTAGCACAGTCCCAGGATTATACACTAAAACATCATTGAGAGTGATGTATGGTTCTTCTTTTTGTTAGGTCACATGCATTGCATTGTTAATATTAGACTAATTCAGTGATTGTGTCTTGTTGATAGTACCTCGCTTGTTATAGTTGCATTGTCACATGTATTAGTCTATATTGGTTTGTTGGATAGCTATCTAGTTGCATTTTGAAACGTGGTATGGGTATCTATGCTTAAGTTTGATGAGATGTATGCTATTAGGTCAATGTCTGTTTGTTACTGTGCTACATATATAGATTGATTCCATCGCTTAAGGACAAACAATAATTTGAAGTTGAGGGTGTTGATATTCAGTGAAAATACAATACTTTTGATGCTTAAAACTTTGAATTTTGTGTGTTCTCAATGTGATGTTAGTAGGTTTGATATGTTTTTGTGTTTGTTTGGTAGGATTTTAGGGTTGACACAATATTTTGGCAAAATATGCATATGTTGCTGATTTTAAGGATCCATGAGACCTTTTATGGGCCATAGAGTATTCTATGGGCCGTGAAAGTGGTTTCATGTGCAATTCAAGTGAAAAGTGGATTTCTGAAGTTTGGTCTATGAACATGCAGACGAGTCATGGAACACTTTACGAGCTGTAGACAGAGGATCAAAAAGTTAAGACTTGCAGAAATTCCATCAAACAAAACCCTATACGAGCCGTTAAGGGGTGTCGTAGAAGCCAAGTCTAGAATTCAAGCAACAAAGGAAGAAAGCCTGAATAATCCATAAATCACTATACGACTCGTAGAGCACCTCGTGGAGCCTGCCGATTCAGTTACCCTATTTTGTTTTAAATTTGTATTTTAAACATTATAAATAAATTTTTAGGTTATTTTTCTTAGAAGAGTAGCGAGAGACAGTAGATAAAAATATTGGAGAGTTTGAGAAACACTTGTAAATTTTAATTTCATCATCTAATTACAATTTTGTGATTCTCATTGAAGATTTAAATTTTCTTGTGCTTAATTCTACTGTGTAAATGCTCAATTATGTTATTTAAATTCATAACTCTTACACATACACAAATCATGAGTTGCTAAATCCACAACTAGGGTTGTGGGAACCATGACAAACTAATAAGTTTAATCCAAATAATTTGTAATTCTTGAAAAGTGTGCATGCATATATTAATTAACTCTTTTCATTTTGGATGTTTTCTAATGATGGCCAAGATTAGAACCCGCCTAGTGTTACTAACTGGACCAAGGTACTTATAAAAAGGAGAAAAGATTAATTAACAAGGTTTGAACGTTGTTTCTCGTCTAATCAATAAAACTGGTCTAAGGGGAGGTTGTACTGGGATAATGGGTAAGGGTCAATAATGTCACACTATGGGGATGAACCAAATCACATAGTGAAATTTGCCTCTCGCCTATGCCAAAGGGTTTGGTGAACATAACTTACCATTCTGCATGCTACACACTGAAAAAAAATTCAATTATCTGGTGACACTAAGTTAGGGAATCATATGGAACACAACACCCTAGTTCCTCTCCTTATTGGTTAAAAACTTGTCTTAGTTAGAGTTATTTTTACTAGTGATTATAAACCCCCTTTTTGGTAGATAAGTTTGTTAATAAGCCGAAAATTGGAAAATTGAATTCTTCTAAGTATACCATATTCCCTTGGGTTCGACCCCAACCTTGGTTAGGTTCTATATCTTGACAATGACCACTTTAACCTCAGAAAGGAGGTGTAGCTTCAACCATTAACATCTATCTAGAACATACACTGATTTAATGCTGAAGTACACCACCTTCCCCTTTGGAAAAAACCTCTATCTTCTTTTCGACGACTAACTTCTTCAACTCAACCAATAATGGGTCTAAATCTTTCTTAGCCTTGATATCAACAACCATAGAAAACTCAACTCGTTCTGAACAAGAATATCCCCATAATTAGAATCAGCTAATCTAGCACCAAAGCTAGCCAAATGGTGAGCATCGTTCACCAACTCCTTCTTCCCTTCATCAACATGAGCTACACTTCCCATAGATAGTCCACTAAGAGCGTCCACTATAACATTTTCCTTGCCGGGATGATATTGCATACTCATATTATAGTCCTTAAGAAGTTCCAACCACCTTCTTTGCCTTAAGTTAAGATCCCTTTAGGTTAACGCATATTGCAAACTCTTGTGATTGGTGAAAACATCAATATGCACCCCATACAAATAATGTCTCTAAATCTTCAAAGCAAACACCATAACCGCTAGCTCAAGATCATGAGTCGGGTAATTAGGCACATGCACCTTTAATTGCCTTGATGTATAAGCTATCACCTTACCATGTTGCATAAGCATACAACCTAACCCAATCTGAGAAGCATCACAATACACCACAAACCCATCTAAGCCATCGGGTAGAATCAAAATAGGAGCTGATGTAAGATGATCTTTCAAAGTATGAAAACGCTTCTCATAGTTATCCAACCATAAAAACTTGGCCTTCTTTTAAGTCAACTTGGTCAATGGAGATGCAATAGATGAGAAACCTTCAATAAATATCCTGTACTAACCAGCCAACCTAAGAAAACTTTAAATATCTGAAGGAATGAATGGTCTATGCATGTTCTTCACAACCTCGGTCTTCTTTGGGTTAACCTTAATACCCTCTACGGACACCATATGGCCAAGAAATGCTACTTCACCACATTTTCTGAATTTAGCATATAATTTCTTCTCTCTTAAAGTCTGAAAAACCAACCTCAAATGATCCATATGTGCCCGCTCACTTTGGGAATAAATAAGGATATCATCGATGGAGACAACAACAAAATAATCAAGAAATGGTTTGAACACCCGATTCATGAGATCCATAAACATCGCTGGAGTATTAGTCAAACTGAGCGACATTACGACAAATTCAAAGTGCCCATATCTAGTTCAGAAAGTCATTTTAGGAATGTCACACTCCTTATCCTTCAATTGATGATAATTGGAATAGAGGTCAATCTTTGAGTAATAGGTTGCCCTGTGAAGTTGATCAAACAAGTTATCGATTCTTGGAAATGGGTATTTATTCTTAATGGTTACCTTATTTAGTTTCCCATAATCAATGCACATCCAAAGAGACCCATCTTCCTTTCTTACAAATAATATCGAAGTACCCCATAATGATATACCTAGCTTTAATGAAGCCTTTCTCTAACAAGTCCTTCAATTAATCTTTCAACTCCTTCAATTTAACTGATGTCATATGACAAGAAGGAATAGAGATAGGTTGAGTATTTAGGAGAAGATCTATGCAAAAGTCTACTTCCCTTTCAGGAGGAAGTCTGGGAAAATCTTTGGGAAACACATCAGGATGCTCATGAACCACCAGAACTGATTCAACAGTAAGTGGTTCAAATTCCACTTCTTTGACTCTTACAATATGATAGATACACACCTTAGAAATTATCTTTTGGGCCTTGAGGTAGGAAGTAAACCAACCTTTCATGGCTGAGTCACCACCCTTCTATTCAAGAACAGGTTCATCTGGAACTGGAATTTGACCTTCCGAGTTCTACAATCTATAGAAACATATGAAACATGCAACCAATCTATCTGTAGAATAGCATCAAAATCAAGCATCTCAAGTTCGACAAGATTACACAGAAGGTCTTTATGAAAAATAGAGATAGGAAAACCCCGATAAACTCTTTGGGCAACAATAGATTCACCTACGGGAGTATAGACTGAAAAGGGCTCCCTTAAAATTTCAGGGCTTAAACCAAACTTAACATCCCACATATCCAAGGATAGAGTACGGCCAAAATCAAGGTATTACATCAAACAGGGTTAAGCTAGCAAGATGTCAAGAAAGAATGAGTACATGAGAAGCTCA
>JAABOM020059524.1:0-12729 GCA_011800125.2 Solanum clarkiae
GTACCCAATTCACATAAGGCTTAGTGGATCCACTTAGTCATTAGGAGGTTCACCTTGGCAAGTAACTTCCCCCTTTCCTCCGATGTGGGGTTGACATGGGGATTCCTAGTTGTAGTTCGCTTGTCTTATTTTATGTCAGTTGAGGTTTCTTCCCACACTATGTTTTATGAACTATACAAGTTGATTTGTATTGTAAGCATGGTTTTACTTCAAATATTATTGATACATGTTATATTATTATTATGCTATCCATTGACTATGATATATCATTTTGCTTATGTTTCCTATCTATTGTTGCTTTGCATCCCACATGCTTAGTACATTCAAATGTACTAACGTATATTCTATGCCTACATGATATTACCATGTAGGAACCAGAGCTTTATTTGATCACCTCCCTCCTCCACATGGCTAGACAAATTGTTGAAGTTAGCTTTTGTTGAGTCCTCATGTCCGGGGACAATGTCTACCTTCTATCATGATTACGCTTAGGCTGCATCTTGTATATTTTGGAGTACTTATTGTCATTACTATAAAGGTGAGCTCGGTTGCTTTCTTGGCCCCCGCTCTTATCTATGTAGTAGAGGTGTTGTTGGACATGTTATGTATCTATGCTATAAGCCTTGACTCTCTTGTTTCCTGATGTTTATAATATAAAAGTTTACCATTAGTCCCAATTCCCCTTGTATATGTTTATCTGTTATTGTCATTCTACTTGCTTCCATGACCAAGGATGTGTAATGATATGTTTTGAGGTTTGTTTGGGGTTCCTTCGGGTTCTCCATTTGTCGGTCACGTCTAGGCCCTAGGCTTGGGTCGTGACACTTGGCATTTCATCAAACATTTGGTGGGCACATATGAGGACATGTTCAAATCATGCAAAGTGCATGAGTATAGATCATGAAATGATGAAATCAATGCATCTTAAAATCATGTAAATCATCCCACCAACATCATGGTAAAACTCCATCATGGGTAGCGTGTAAATCATATCAAAACTTCACAATAGTTCATAGATTTCATAACTTGAATCATGTATAGTCCCAATAGACAAAGATCACCTTCATAGTATAAGCTCAAAATAGATATTTATGCATAATCAACAATATTTGACAAAACTCCAACATATTTCATGCTCATATTTCATAATGATAGATACCCATAAGAAATACAACTTGAAATCATGCAATTTTCATAAAAAGGAAGGTTGGGCTTCATGGGTGAAAGGAACCCATGAATGAAACCCACATACTTTAGACCATGAATTTCTTGAAATTGAGATGAGAAAGACTTGAAGTTTGGAATGGGGTCTTGAAATCCACAACTTGTTCTTGAGTTTCCGTGAACTCTTCTTGGGGTTTGAAAGAGGCTCTTGGGAGAATTTGAGAGTGTATACCAATTGGGAGGAGTGAATTTGATCTTTAGGAGTAGGGTTCAGGTCTTTAGGACGTGTTAAGATAGCATAGAAATCCCCTAAAGACCAATAGAAATAACTAAATTTACAAAATGCCATTAATGAAACAGAATTTGGCAAAAACCCATATATGCCCCTGCACAGTTGAGTTCTACGAAAACGGATATAACTTCATCATCTGAGCCTCTAAATAAGGTGAAACCAAATAAGTTGGAAAGCTAATTTAAAGAGTGTTAATTTGGTAGGTGATGGGCCACCCATTTCTTTGTGTGCTAAGAGATATGCTCCTTTAAAGTTGACCCTCTTACTGGTACTTGTGCAAAACTTAGCGAATGGAAATTCGTTTAAACTTGTCTTGATGTAGGGGACCCACGATGGTCTTTAACAACATGAATAAGCTTGATTTAGATTTGAATGAGAGCTTGAAGCTTGAGTGAATTTCTTGAAATCCAAAATGAGTTTGGGACACTTGAATTTGGATGAAATATTTGGCTAAGTGTTAGAGAGGGTTTTGGGGAATGTCTTGAATGATATGGGATTGAAAATGACTAAGTGAAGGCTTAGGACTAAGACCCAAAGGCCTTGGACCGAACCCTCACTACAATTCCATTTTTTGGTATTTCGAAATTCGATACGGTTGCTCTAATATCGGGGTTAGACCCATTTCCCATTCAATTTTGCCCCATGAACAAGAATATGAAGTTGAATTTTATGAAAATTACAATCATGGACACTTCCGAGACATATTTTCGGGCAATTTTTGGAGTCATTTCACATCCTATGTATCTTATTAATTTTCTAGTGCTGATGTCATCTATCCTTGTCGGCTAACATGTCAAATCAACTCTCTATATTTTTTCTAGTCATTAATTGATGTTAGCTAACTTGTCAAAATTAGCCATCTTAAGTCAATGTGCCTTTATTCCAAGCGGATATGTTAAGTAGATTAACTCCACCAGCAGTCATAGGCATACAAAGCTTTTCCCATGACAACAAACCGTTTTTGATACCTCCACTCCACCTGTCCATAGATAGGTTCTATAGATCCTTTCAATGGCTTGAATCAACTTCTTTGGGAGTAAGATAATTTGAGACCAGTAAACTTGGATGGAGAACAAGAGTCTCTTTAACAGTTGCACTCTCCCAGTATAGGAGAGAGAGTTTGAAGTCCAACAAGTGTCTCCACCAATCACTTTCTCAATTAAGGGTGGTTGTTGGACCAATGTTAGCCTTTTAGTACTTAGGGGCACCTCTGAATCTAACCAGAAGTTCTTCTTTTTTGAAACCTATCATATCTTTTTTTTTAAGAAATAAATTTTACTGGAGTGAGCCACTCCTTTTATTTCAAAATGAGAATGTCTGTACAAAAGGACACAATGGCCCAAAAAGCGAAATAAAAAAACTGTCTAATACCTGGTCCATTCCATCAGCTGGATAGAACCCATAAAACTCAACCTCTATCGGAGGATTTCCTAAAATGTGAAGCTTCAAAAAATTTGCCGTATTCCTCTCCATATGTCTCCGTTGGAAGCTTCCTGAAGTCACACCTCTACCTACTTAAATCTGTGGATAATCTATGTGATCCTTCTGTGCTCTAACCAATTCCCAAATTCCTTCAACTCTCAGAGGTATGTGGTCTTGTATGCTTTCTTCCCCTTTTTCATTTTTCATCCATAATCTTTTGTTCCTTCTACCGAATGACTCTAAGTGGATATGCCCAATGACTTCCATTTGTCTCTGCTGCCAGCCTTCGTTCATTGTCTTGTGAATCTTCCGTATGTATTGCCCTTCATTTCCTTTTCTTTCTATCTCATTTTCGGGTATGATCCTTGTTCGGTATAAATGAAGAATTAGAGATAACAGATGCTCAATATCTTCTTTGGCTTCATTCGCAACACCTGCTCTATTAGCTGAATCTTGTCTTGGCATCTGATTTTACTGGCGGATCTTTTTTTGTAAGCTGCGATAGTTTAATGGGGTAGATAAAATAGACCTGTATTTAGCTATGATGACCATTTATCAAGCTTGTGCATAACTTAGTCCCTGCCTATTGTTGCTGTATGATGCTATTGACTCCTCTGCAATTATTTTTCTTGCTCTTATCCTTAGCATAAGAATCTGCATTCTATCTATTTTCAATATTCCTTTGCATGCTATTGATATTTGCCTTTTTGAATCTGCTATGATTTTCCTCGGTTGATCACATGCTTCATTTGCTAATTTGTCTGCTAGTTGGTTCCCCTCCTCAAATACACACTATATTTGTGCATTTAATTGTTGCATTTTATCTTGTATTTGTTGCACTTCCTCTATCTACTGCCACGACACCTTCCACTCCCTTTTAATCATTTTTATCACCCCTGAAGAGTCTGTTTCTATAATTACTCCACTAAAATTTTCTGGTAGCAAAATAAGACAACTTTCAGGAAAGTCAGAACTTCAGCCTCCGAATTACTTTTCTAACCACATTGATCAGCCTCAGCATAAACCAAACATCCTTCATCATCTCTCAAACAAAAACTATAGGCACTATCCCAGGGTTCTTCCTAGTGACACCATCCGTATTACATTTTAAAACACTTTTATGCGGTTTTTTGCACGTAACACTATAGTAATGTAATCTTGGCCTATATTCTTGAAGCAACTTCACTATATGCTCCCATTCTTTAGGTAGAAACATATCATATCAATTATATGTTCCTTTATTTTTTTTTCTTTATTTCAATGCAAAACATTTTCAATAATTTGCTCCTGTGTTGTTTATGGGACACCACCTAAATATCTAACAGGAAGTTCTCCTTGACAGGTTTCCTTCACCACTTTGGAAGAGATTTTTACTTATCTATCTTAGTTTAGGAGTAACATTTAGTATATTTCTGTTAGATTTTATTGTTATTGGACATGTTTTACTTTTATTTAAAGTGTTTGTGATGAGATATTACCTTAGTATAATTTTAGTTGTTTTTAATTGTATGATCATGGATGAATTTTCTGGAAATAGTCGCGCTATGTTTTTAAACATAGGGGTCAGGCTGCGTACAGTCGACCCCCCTTACCCCGCAATGGGCGGCAGCCTTTGAGGCATTGGGGTAATGTTGTTGTTGTATCATGGATGAATTTTATTATTATCTCGCATGTTTTATTATTTAATTTTTTATTTATGCAACATTGATTTAGTAAATAATATCAATATAAAATAATTAGATGTTATCAATTTTGTAATTAGTGATGATATTTTATTGTCAGTTTTAGCAACGACTAAATTAAAATTTTGTAGACAATATTTTTCGTCACATAACAAATTAGTTTGTCACAAGTTGACTACATTCAGTGACAAAATATATTTGTCCCAATACCCCGTCCTTCAAGAATTAAATTGTCATTAATCATGATAATTTATAGTGACAATGATATATTGTCGATTAAAAAAAAACTTTTAGTGATAAAATGATATATTTAACCACAAAATACTTTTGTCCCTAATTTATATGATTAAGGACGAAATAATTTTTTGTATATAAAAGTTAACGATTAGTAATGAAATTACATTTGTTCAACTATGAAATACATATAACTTTGATACAATTGATGTTATCACTGATTGAACTAAATATTTAGTGACGATATAATTTTGTGCCGGTAATAACTTTTTTAGTGACAAAACTTATATATTTAACGACAAAATAATTTTGTCCCTAATTTATGTATTTAAGGATGAAATAATTTTTTGTATATAAAAGTTAACGATTAGTGATGAAAATACATTTGTTCAACTACGAAATACATATAACTTTAGAGACAATTGACGTCGTCACTGATTGAACTAAATAATTAGTGACGATATAATTTTGTGGCAGTAATAACTTTATTAGTGACAAAACACATATATCAACTATAATAAAATTACACTTTTTATGATAAATATATTGGAACGCCCCAAAAATGCCCGAAAATACGCTTTGAAAATGCTCAAAATCGTAATTTTCATATATCTCAAAATTCATGCGTGATATCAAAAATTCGACTTCATATTCTTGATCAGGGGGCAAAATTGAGTGGAAAATGGGTATAACTCCAATTTTAGAGGACCCGTAGCAAAAAATAATTTTCACAAATTTTTGTAAAAAGTGTCTGTCCGCGCCCAGGCTGCGACGCACTGGGGGCATTGATCAGTGTTAATTTTCCCTCTGCGTTAGGTCCGCTTCGTGCACCAATTCAAGTTTTTCCTTAGTTTTGGATTTTGGCCCAAAGGCCTTGGGGTCATAGCCCCATGCCCACTTATGCGTAAAAGCACCTATACTTAAACCATTTTTCAACTCCATATCACTCAAGACCCTCTCAAAATCCTCTCTAGCAATTAACCAAATATTTTATCCAAATTCAAGTGTCTCAAGCTTAATTTTCAGATCTCAAGAACTTTATTCAAACTTCAAGTCTCTTTCAAGACTACATCAAGAAAACCCAAGTTTGAGATATGTGGGTTTCATCCATTGGATCCTTTAACCCATGGAGCCCAACTCTACTTTTTATGAAAAATTGCATGTTTCCAAGTTGTATCTTCTATGAGTATCTTTTATATGGAATTTGATTATATTTTATGTTAGGGTTTTACGAAATGTTTATAAAATATGCATGTTTGTCTATTTCAAGCTTATACTATGAATTGGTTTTATCTATTGAGACTATGCATGTTTTGAGCTATGAAACTATAATCTATTATGAGATTTGGTGATGGATTTCAAGGTATCTTACGTGAGGATTTTACTAAGTGTTGGTGGGTTGATTTACATTGAGTTTTCTCATATTATTTCACTCTTGAATTGCATAATTTTGAACTAGTATTACACACCCGCCAAGTGTTTGATAAAATGTGTTGACAAGGATTCTTGAGTTATTGATGATCTATTACATGTTTTACAAGTCATGTGACGTTAGGATGATTATGGGATTGTGTGTATGCACTAAATTTATGATAAGTATCTATAGTGTTGTGAGTTGGCCATACTTTATCGAGGGGGTGTCAAGCCTCAATCACCTTGTCATGGCGAGGGGGGGGGGAGAAGGGGAGGGGGCGACATGCCCTACTATCTTGTTGAGGGATATGTACCTCAACCACCTTGTGGGGGGTGACATGCCCTACTACCTTGTTGAGAAGTATGTACCTCAACCACCTTGTCGAGGGTGGCATGCCCTACTACCTTGTTGAGGGGTATGTACCTCAATCACCTTGTTGGTGGGGGGAGGGGGTGGCACGCCCTACTACCTTGTTGAGGGGTATGTACCTCAATCACCTTCCAAGGGGATGACATGCCTTAAATTCCAAGTAATAGCTTGCTTGGTCTATAATTATGGTCTCTTCCTACGCATGTAATATATATTTGCAACTTATATGATTTACAAACATGTTTTACATCAACCATTGATCATGCATGCCATATTGATATTATACTTATCCCTTGCTTATGATTATTCATTTTGACTATGTTGCCTATGTCTTATTGCATTGCATCCTACATACTTAGTACATTCAAATGTACTAACGCATACTCTATGCATACATAATGTTACCCTGTAGGAACCAGAACACCTCTCGAGTCCTCCACGCAGCTAGTTCGGTGCTTTGGAGATACATTTTGATGAGTCCTCAAGTCCAAGGACGCTATCTTTGTTACTCTTGCCTTTTTGTTAATTTCCTTATATTGAACACTTGATACTATGAGGGTGAGCTCGAAAAGTGTCTTAGCCCCCACTCCAATATGTGTTTAGAGGTGTTGTTGGAACAAATGATGTACTTATGCTTTGAGCATTGACCCTTTTATGCTTTATAAATATCAAGACTCCCTTAGTCCTATTTTTCCTTATTTATGTGTCTTGTTGTTGAAATTTTGCTTTCGCGATCAAGGATGTGTGATTGATATGCTAAGAGACTTTTTTGGGATTCCTTCGAGTTCCCCATTCGCTGTGTCACTTCTAGGCCTTAGGCTTGGGTCGTGACAATACTTGTCACATATATTTATGCATTTAGGGATAATTTTTCACTTTGTAGCTAATATTACCTTTTCAGTGACGAAGCACTAAATCGTCTTTGTATGTTCCACGTTTAGAGACGATTGATCGGCGAATTTTTTTCATCACACAAGATCTTTGATGACGAAATATGATTAATCAATTACGAAATCATTTCTCCCTGATAATCATATTTGTTGTAGTGTTGGTTGCTGAAATGTTGATAGAGGTTTTTTCTCAAGGAGAGATGGTGTGCTTCAGTACCAAGATTGATTATGTGTTTCAGATGTTGATGGTCTTCAGGAGGTGATTTTAAAAGAGGCTCATAACTATCTTTATTTTATACATCCGAGATCCACCAAGATGCATCAAGATTAGAGGAAATTGTATTGGTGGAATGGTATGAAGAGAAAGATAGCTAAGTTTGTTGCCAAATGTCCTTATTGTCAATAAGTGAAGATGGAACACCAAAAGCCTAGTGGTTTAGCCCAATACATTGAGATTCCTACTTAGAAATAGAAGGATGTGAATGCAGACTTTATTATTGGGTTGCCAAGACCCAGAAGCAATTTGACTCTATTTGGGTAATTGTTGATAAATCGACCAAATCGACTCATTTCTTATCACTGAAGACTACTTTCAATACCAAGGATTATGCCAAGTTATAAATCCAGGAGTTTGTTAGATTACATAGTGTGCCTATGCCCATTTTTATCGGATCGTGGTACCAAACTTACTTCTCACTTTTGTAGATCATTTCAAACAGGGCTTGTTACTAAGGTGAAGTTAAGTGCCGCTTTTCATCCTCAAACTAATGGACAAGTCAAAAGGACAATTCAAACTTTGGAGGACATGTTGAGGGCTTATGTGTTGGAATTCAAAGAAAATTGGGATGATCATCTACCACTTATTGAATTCGCCAACAACAACAGTTATCATGCTAGCATCAAAATGGCGCCATTTGAAGCTTTGTATGGGAGATGATGTAGGTCCCCAGTGGGATGGTTTAAGATAGGTGAAATGGCATTGATTGGCCTGGACATAGTGCTGGAGGCAATGGAGAAGATGAAGTTGATTTAGGAATTGTTAAAAACGGCTAAAAGACGCCAAAAGTCCTATTCAGATGTTAGGAAGAGGGATCCTGATGTCTTTGTCGGTGATTGGGTGTATGTGAAGGTTTCACCTATAAACGATGTGATGCATTTTGGTAAAAAGGGAAAGTTAAGTCCCCGAAATGCAGGCCCTTACGAGATTGTTGAGCAGATTGGCAATGTGGATTATAGATTGAATTTGCTTTTGGATGAGTTCTAGTCACCCAATTTTCCATGTATCGATTTTGAGGAAGTTAATTGGTGATCCTAATACAATTGCGCCTTTGGAAGGTGTTAAGGTTGAAGAGAACTTAACTTATGAATAAGTTATGGTTGAAATCTTAGATAGGCAAGTGAAGAGGCTTCGTAACGAGGATGTTGCTTCAGTTAAAATGCTTTGGATAAACCAACTTGTGGATTGTGCTACATGGAAGGTGGAATCAGACATGATGAAATGATATCCCTATCTATTCCAATCTACTCAAGCCTAAGGTACTAGGTTCTTCTTATTCAAATAGTCCTAATTCTTTCATTCTAATATTTTCATCTTATGACATGCATACATGTCCTGGAAATTGATTAATGATGTTTTAGCATGAATTTGATAATTTCATGGTTTTAAATGTTGAATTATGAATTGTACCTTCATGTTGGGGGTGTTTCATGTTAAAATCAAGCTCTAATCATTCAGGGATGAATGTTCTCAAAGGGAGATGATGTAGGGACCGGGCTTTAGAAGGCCTTAACAATGCTCAAAATTTGGTTTCCAATAATTTTTGACCAAGGTGCCCTTTCAGGGACACCTCTATGGGTTGTGGAAGGGTCCATGAGCCATGGATGTGGCCTTGGAGTGCCTTATCTTTTTGTTGCTTGCTTTGGCTTCTAGGGGTGTGCAAATCCAAGTAGCTCCCATGAAGCCTTTCATGGCTCGTGGACTTCATCATTGGCCGTGAAAGGGTTTGTGATAGGAGGCCCTTGCTTGGTCACCACTATTTTGCCTAAGGGTACTATCACAAGCACCATCATGGTACGTGAAGAGCACCACAAACTATGGTGGTAACCGTGGAGGGACCCTTGACTAATTTTCCTTCCAAAAATCAATGTCTCATATTTTGGGAATCCTTCACGATAGGCTTTGTGAGCCGTGAAGCCCATCATCCGGGGGTCTAGCTTATTTTGTTATTTCATTTCATTAAGGGCCTTATGGTAATTTGGTTCTGCAACCACCTGGAGTTAAGAGCCTAGAAAGTACAAAAAGTTAAACTGGAAATGCTCAATCTTAGTCCACGACTCGTGGTTTAGGCCATGAGTCATAGATCAGGCTTGTGGATGGTAACCTCAGAAAGTTAGAAAATATTTCTAAGTGTTGAGTAGTGCACGAAGCCATTAACAACCTGTAGAACTGTTCACAGCTTGTAAAAAGAGTCGTAGGTATGAGTTCCAGACGTGATGAAAATTTGAAGTTTCTGGAAGGAAGACTACGATTAACAGGATGGACCATATTCCTGGGCATGAACTGTAGAAAGCCTTTGTTAATGAGGTTGAGGAAAGTGAGAATTTTTCTAAATGGGGAAGGATTCCATGTGGCCATCCATGACTTGTGGATTGAATGACGTCCTGTGGATTAGTGTTTTGTGGTTAGGGTTTGGTAAGTAGAATCTGAAGATTGGAAAAGGACAACATGACAATGAGAACCATGGCTCATGGTTCCATCCATGGCTCGTAATTAGGGTCTCGTGGTTGCCGTCAGGCAGTTTTAGTGAAGGGTAATGTTTTCCTTCTAACTAATACTAAACATAAACTACATTTTAGTGATTCTTTAGGCCTCTAGTAAGACTTTAAAGCCCTAAGGTCCCTATTCTTTTCTCATTCTTCCACCTTTATTATTTCCTAAGGCAAAATACATTCTCTAGGAGGCAAAAACAAACTTAGGAGGCTAGGGTTTTAAGGGGGTTTCTTCCATAGAAGCAAGTTCCTTCTTGCTAGACTTCACCCAAAGTATGTGAGTTAATTTGTAGGTCTCATTTCATCCACAAAGTCCTACGTAATATTTTTACCTTTTCTTTAAGTTCATTGATACTACTATGCATGCTAATGATGATTTAATGATGTCTTGTGTTACTACATGTTTCCAATGTTACCATATGATGTTCTACTAAATACTTTCATGAGTTTTAAGTTGATAGTGATAACCCCAATGATGTGTGTTTGAGTAATGAAGTGTGGGCTATTTTGCATGTTTTTTTGAATAAGCATGATTTCCTTATGTTCATGTATATCACATATGATTTATGGATTTTCCAACTTATGAACTAGCTAACTAAGTTTCAAGTCAAGTCTTACATGATTTATGATAAATATTAGGGCATAAAATAAAGTTTCTAAAGTGATGATTTGTCAAAGATATAAACATGATGATGATGCCCTAAAGGATGTTTATGAAGGTCCCAAGATGAAAGGACAATTCTCACTTGGTGGTTCCATAAGTTTAAGCTACTCTTGAGGTTGCTACATATGATTCTAAGTGTCATGATTTGACTAAGTTTATGTTTAAAGAACTCCATGGGACAACTTAGCATCGAATGATGCATCAAGGTGGGGTTTGATAATGGAACCCTAGAATCAACCCTTTGCCCCATTAACTATGTGCCACCATAGGAGCCCTTGTACGCTAGGCTAGTAGATCTATATATTATATGATGATACATCTGAAGTAATAGTTCCAGTCGACAAGTGGTCTCTCCGTCCAACGTACGGGGCTATGTTGTATCCCATATTGTAGCTCACATGGTCATATATGTTGATTATGGTCCCCTTCCACAAGGTCTATGATCTATGTCTTGGTTCCATCACATGAATTCCATTTATGCATTATTCTTGTTCTTATTGTACGTTATTCCTTGTGCATACTTAAGCTTATGTTAATGTTACTTTTACCATCCCAAATATGTAAGTCTTTACATATGAATGTTGGCATAACAATTTCATTTTGCATTGCATCTCACATACTTAGTACATTCCAAAAGTACTAACGCATATTTTACCTGCATGATTTAACCATGTAGGGACATGTTCTCCTTTTCTAGCTCATGGCTAGTTCTTCAAAGTTCAAGACTAGTTTATTTGTGGTGAGTTGTTAGTTCAGGACTCTACCATTTTCCTTCTTTCGTTGTATTTTGGGACTTGATGTATATTTGGATTTTGGAGGCTTTTACTTTCTATGTTGTTAATGTTTGGATTCTTTTATATTTGGTGGAAGCCGACCAAAAATGGTTCCCGCTATTCCATGGTCTAGTTAGTATTTTTTTGACGTTATATAGGTTTTTAATATTGCTTGTTAAATGTTGTCCCTTAGATGATGTGCTATCAAAATACAACATTTTTGATGCTTAAAACTTAGGATATTTTGTGTTCTTAATGCGATATTTGCTGGTTTTATGTGTTTTATGTTTAGATTTGAAGGATTACAGGTTGGACATGATTTGGGGCAAAATTGTAGAAGTTACTGGTTTTTAATGATTTACGATACCCTCTGCGGATCGTAGAGCATTATACGAGTCATAGAGAATGTCTCATGACAAATTCTAGTGAGGGATGATTTCTGAAGATTAGCTCAATGAGATCTGCATACGAGTCGTATAGATAGGTTTCGTGAGGATTTCCAGTGAGGGACAATTTGACGAAATTGAAGCCTACGAGCATGCAGTACGAGTCGTAGATCAATTTACGAGTCGTGAAATTGTGTCATAGAAGAGAAGTCCAAAATCTCAGGAGCTGACTTTGAGACCCCGACTACGAACCATAGAAGAAACTATGAGTCATAGAGAGCTTTCGTGGAGTTTACCGACCAATTTTTCTATTTTATTTAGAACTTAATTGAGTTTGCCGACCAGTGTTTCTATTTTATTTAGGATTTAATTATAATTATTACAAATAGTACTTTTAGGTTATTTTTCAAGGGGGATTGTCATTATTCAGAGTTTTAGGGTTAGTACTTGGAGAAATCAATACTTGGGAGAGAAGATTGTGAGAAAACACTTGTGGGTAAATTTGATCTTCAATCTTGTGATTCTCATCAATTTTTGATTTGCTTGATTTCAATTCAATTGTGTAAGTGTTTAATTATGCTTTCTTAATTTACAATTTCTTCATCTACACATAGCATGAGTAGCTAAATCTACAACTAGGGTTGTGGGAACCATGAAGAACTAACAAAGT
>JAABOM020059525.1:0-12728 GCA_011800125.2 Solanum clarkiae
TAAGTTCTACAAGCACCTCAATTCTCTCACTTCATTTTAAGTCCGTAATCTCCTCGCGTCGACACAAAACATGTATAGACCCGACCTTCTTAAGCGTTAGATGCACACATAGCCCATTAACACGAGATTCAAAAACTTTTAAAAATTAGCGCTAGTTTAACCAAATCATGTCATATTTCATTCGTATAGTATTAGTATGGTAAGATGTGGAGTGTTACAATCTTGGCCAACACCTATAGAGCATTGCGAACCTCCGCATTCAATATATCGCCATCCAGAGTAGTATGAGACATATTCTGAAACGTAATGATTAAGAATAAGATATAACCTTGGAGGACTTAACTCCATCGTATGATATCAATCATGAAGAAGTGAAACATTTCTTGAAACATCTCATAGCTTCCCATTATTAGTTGTGGCACACTTCACAATCATAAATAAGACTTTTATTGACGCGTTATGTTGGTTACTAAGGACCATTAACAATCTAGTGCTTTGATACCATTTTTGTCACGACCTGACCCTAGGGCCTAGATGTGACAAGGCGAATGGGGAACCAGAAAGGACCCCAAACAAACCTCTTAGCATATCATTACACATCCTTGGTTGCAGAAGTAATTACACAACAACACAAGAACATAAAATAAGGGTAAAGGTTTAAGGGAGTCTTTCAAAACTTAAAACATAAAAGATCAAGAGAGTCAAAGCTCAAAACATCATAATATAACTTGTCCAACAACACCTCTAAACATAAAATTGAGCGGGGGCCAAGATAACGTTTCTGAGCTCACCTTCATAGTCAAAGCAAAATATATAAGAAAGAGAGTCTTTGCATAATATAAGATCCAAAGATATCATCCTCAGATTTGAGGGCTCACCAAACTTGCTTCAAAGATAGTACTAGCCACGTATTGGGGGAAGATGATCTAGTGGAACTCTGGTTCCTACATGATAATATCATAAAGGCATAAAGTACACACTAGTACATTTGAATGTACTATGTATATAGGATGCAATCCAACAAGAGATTGGCAACATAAGGAATATGCGTAATTAAAGGCAATGGATGAGCATAGTAACAATATGTCATGCATGAATGATGCTTGAAGTAAAACATTCTTACATAAAATATAATACATGTGTAAGAAGAGACCATCATCATAGACCAAACAACTTAGTACTTGAAATCCAACACATGCCACCTACTTGGAAGGTGGATGAGGTACATACCCCTCATCGTTAATAGTATGGGATTGCCACCAGCCGACAAGGTGGATGAGGTACATACCCCTCATCTATGGTAGTACGGGATTGCCATTACCCGATAAGGTGGATGAGGTATTTACCCCTCATCTATGCTAGTACAGGATTGCCACCACCCGACAGGGTGGATGAGGTACATACCCCTCATATATTGTATGATCAACTTGCAACACTATAGATACTATTCTTGAAATCAACACATTCATACATTACTTTCAACATCATAAATTCACTTGACTCATAGGTCATGCATTAGATCATCAATAAATCAAAAATTCTAAACCCCACATTTTAGTAAATACTTGGTGGGTGTCTAATACTAGTATAGACCATGCAATTCAAGAGTAAAATCATGTAAGAAAACTTGAAATAAATAAACCCAATAATAGCTGGTAATGGCCTCATACAGTATAATTGAAACTCTTCATGGTATCTCAAAATAGATCATAAATTCATAGATCAAAACAAGCTTAAACAGACACACTTTTATTAAATCCAACATTTTTCATAGTTAAATTCATAATACGTATGACCCATAAGTAACTCAACTTAGAAACATACAATTTATGTAAAAAGGAAGGTTGGACACCATGGGTTAAAGGACCAAATGGTTGAAACCCACATACCTCAACTTTGGAGATTTCCTTGATGAAGATTTGAATGAGAACTTAAAGCTTGAATGAAACCCTTAGATCTTGAATCAGATTGGGACACTTGAATTTTGGGTAACATATTTGTCCAAGTGTTAGAGAGGGTTTTAGGGAATGTTTTGTATGATATGAGATTGAAAAATGACTAAGTATAGGTATTTTTATGCATAGGAAGGCTTAGGCATAAGAACCCAAAGCCTTAGGCCGAAACTGAAAAATTGGCAACAAACCACACTGCTCCACAACGGGTCAGCGTCATAGAGCCAACTCGAACAACCTCTGGAAGTGAAATTTTTTCAAAAATAAAATTTTGATATGGTTGCTCTGAAGTCTTGGTTAGACTCCTTCCCCACTTAAGTTTGCCCCCTGATCAAGAATATGAAGTTGGATTTTCGATATCACTCATGGATTTTGAGATATATAGAAATTACAATTATGGGCATTTTCGAGGTACATTTTGGGGCACTTTTTGGGGTGGTTTCAATTCACTCACAAGAGCGTAGAATGAATTATAAGGGCTCAACATTTTACTTACAAATAATAGGAAGTTTTCATAAATTAGGACATCATTGGGAGCCCATATTTTATCATAACATGCTTGTCTTATAATCCATGCAATAATCATTCATCCGCATAAAAATCTTGTCATGTAAATTTAGTCAAACATGGTGGGTATATGTAGATAGCCTTTAAATTATAAAATTCAAGAGTATAAGACAAGAGTGGAGTAAAATCAACTCATTTCAAAGTCATTCAAATCAACCCATCATCTTTGTAGTAAAAACCTCATTATTTAGAAATCATATTTTGAGACACAGAGTGAAAAATAATTAGTTTGAATCATTCTTAATCAACCCATCATAATCATATAGATCATTTTTCAAAACATGGACATAAGAACATAAAACTCATCTTATCAAGTAAAACCTAGATAAAAATTTCTCAATACTCATGTAAATTCATAAATTTCACGTGATATTTTACTTTATGATAATGCACAAAAATAAACCATCGTAGAATGCATAATTGTAACATCAAATGCATGAGTTCATAAAATACCCATAAAGATCCATAAATTTCATGTAGTTAGAGAAGAATAATGGTTGGAATTGTGGGAAGGAAGGTTTCGACAATCAAACCACATGTCTTATCCACTTAATGAAGGACAAATCTAATTTGGAGGTAAAGAAACCAAAACCCTAGCTTGCACCCCCATTTGAAGAACTTTAAAGGGGTTTGGGACTTAGAGTGTTTTTTAAATGAGGAGGAATGAGCTAGATTAGGGTTAAAAATAGTTGATATGGGGCATAATAAAAGCCAAACGACATTGTATTGGGCTTATGATGAGAGAAAAGGACAAAAATACCCTATCTAAATCTGGCAAGATAGTTTCCATGAAAGCCCGTTTATGGGCCGTAATTCATTCCATGACCCATAAAGTGGGTTGTATAAACTGACATCCTAATAGTGCCTCACTAAAATTTACATAATGTTTTGGTCTGAACTCCAAATGAGGTGAAACCTATTACGTTAGAAAGATAATTCGAAGAGCATTCATTTGGTTGAGGTGAAACCAGTTGCGTTGGAATGATAATTCAATGAGCTTTCATTTGGTGGATCACTCAGAATATAATTCGTTATCTGCTAAGAGATATAATAATTTAAAGTAGACATATATATATGAGCTTATGCTAGAACTTAGGTGATTAGAATTGTTTGCACTCGATTTGATGATAGAGGGGCTTAGAATTGCATGAGTGGTAATAGAGGGGCTAGCTGAGGTTGTTAAGGGAATTGGAAATATTGGAACATCCCCTATAAAAATCACTGAACAAGACCACGAGACACCATTTATGGGTCGTGGTCTATTCTACAGGCCGTAGATAGGGGTTTCGTTTGATAGCCTTTCAGAAACCTTTCTCTTGTTTACATTCCATGACACGATTTGTGGCTCATAAATGATTTTATAGGCCATTCATTAGTCATAGAATGAATTCCTCAAAGATCATAAATTTCACCAAGTCTACCTAGGTTCCATGAACAAATATTTGAGCCATACACCAACATACGACTCGTAAAACCTTCTGTAAGCTTATTTTTTTGCATCTTTCATACTCCTCATGGGTTGGGTCCTACAAAACTCACGAACCAAAGACAGGGAATTCTTCCCCTATGCTGTTGCTAGCCAATCTAAAATATAATGAGCTATGGTGTAATGAAACATCGGGACACTATCAAACATGGTTGTGACTATCCGGGGATCCTCAAATATGGTCTGGGTGTGCTGCCCCCTATCATCCTACTAAATGTACTCTCTGTACATGGCGAGCATATCCTTGACTCACTAGAGTCTTGGCTGCCTAGCTAGAGGAACTAGTATTGGAGCGGACCTACTCAACTCTGTGGTCTCTCACCTCGATTCCTCATTTGAACCTGTGCCTATCTATTTGGGGACCCTGACCAGGACCTCTCTCCAGAGTTCATCATCTGTATGGAACTGCTCCTCCGAGAACATCCCCCTTCACACTGGGGAGGCTATGACGTAATTACTAGTGGTTGGGCCGATACCATCGGTCTAGATACTGCCTTAGTATGTCATCGCTTAATGCCCTCGTCTGGATGGACACCAAGCTTCTCAACAGAGCCACTGGCCTCAGACAATGTTGGCTCATCACAGAATCTATTACATAGAGCCTCTATCTCATCACTTTTTGGTCGTTGACCCATTCCACCTGCAAACACAACAATATAAGCAAAATAATTCTAAAGGAATGTGAAAAGAAAAAAAAACAATGTAACAGAAATGTATCACAGAAGAAACAACAAAGGCTCACCTACGGACCGTAGCGTAAACTACGGGCCATAGAAGGCACTTGTGGAAATAGGAAAACAATGATTTAAGTTACTGGACTTTAAATTATGGACACAGTAACAACCATAGTGATTTAAGTTACTAGAAATTCACTTATGAACTCAGTAATGGCCTATGGTTTAAACTATGCATCATAGGTGCAGAGATAAAAATTATTATCCAGTAGGCATTGGAAACCATGAACATTGTTTCTGGGTCGTAGTGTGAATTATGACTCATAAACAAGTTCATTCTCTTAAATTATGAAACTTTCAAGTTGCTAATCCCCCATTTGTGAGGGGCAATTATGGTCCGTGGATGAAACCACAGGCTGTAAAACACCCTCGTAATTTTGATGAAACAATAATTTACTTCCATAAGTCCAATTTTGTTTTCACATATGAATTTTAAGACTAAAGTTCATCTAATTCCCAGTCAATGAAAATTTTAAACAATCATGAAGAGAAGTGCACAACAACAGGGTATATAAGATCATTCAAGTTGAAATACATTGCAAGGTCAAACACACTAAAAGATTATCAACATTAGACCAACCAAAACATCTATCTCAAACTCATACAAATTCAAATTACCATCCCACCTTCATACACCACCTTAGTCCAAAACCATGAAAATATACCCGCCAATGACCAATTAAATTAAAACACACTGACCACATAGTGCACAAAAATCTTTATAACTACCATTAGGCCATTTTTCATCACCCCCACTCATCATAGTGATCACGCCTAAATTACACCTCCCAATAAAGGTATAAGCAGTCGTTGTTCAACTGTAGAACTTGACAAAGGTTAGGGTCAATCCCATGAGGAATATGGTCCAGACAATTTGGATGAATTAATCTACTTACTTCCAAAAAAGAGGTTTTGATGTAAAAATAATAATTTAAACCTAAACCAAGATTAATGATGACTGCACGTATTGCTAATTCAGTGAGAGAAGTAACTAGGGTATTGTATTCTCCATGAATTCCTAACGTAGTATAACCTAATAATCATAACCTTTTGCAGTGTGCACATGTAGAATTGATAAGTTATGTTCACCGTAATCCTTGGGTCGGCAATTAGGATAATTTCACCACACAACATGGGCCATCTATGGGTGTCGCATTACTAACCCTTACCCTTGTCCTAGTACAACCATCACTTAGGTTGTCCAGGTTGATTAGACGAGTGTGCTCACATCGAATCCTGTTGTTTATCCCTTTTCCCATTCATTACCCTCTTGGACCAATGACTAAAAATAACACAAGTTCTAACATTAGCTATCCATTAAAATGATTCAAAATGAAGAAATAAACAGTACATGTATGCACACTTTCAAAGGATCACAAATTATCCGATTTTTACATTGTTAGTTCTTCATGGTTCCCACAACCCTAGTTGTCGATTTTAGCTACTCATGTTAGTTGTAGATTAAGAAATCATGTTATGAATTTGCATAACTAAACACTTACAATAAAGAATTGAAGAGCAAGAAATCCAAAATCTTCATGTCAATCATAATAATCGAACTCAAAAATAAATACACAGGTTGTTTTCTCAAAATCTCCAAGAACATGATTAAAAAAAGTAATAATATGAAGTCTAAAGTTCTATGCATTTAAAAGTACCTAAAACCCATATTTATAATACAAGAAATAAAAATCCTAAACTGATTAGGAAACTTGCAATGGGGGCCTTCCATGATGATAAGGAAACTTGGAATCAGGGTCTTACACGAACTATGTTACAGATCATAAATAAGTTTATAGCTCGTTGAATAGTTTTGTAGACTGCATCCACAAAAATTGCCTCCATAGTGCGAACAACTTCTTATGGACTATAAATTACCTTGTGGACCATAAGTTCTTCTGTTATGTTAACTTTCAGCGACTATACATATTTTTGGGCCTTCTTTTCACGGACTTATTTATGGGTCATCAAAATAACCATGATCTGTACTGGTAACTCGTAGATTCAACTTCAAAAAAGTAAGCCCTCACTAAAAGACTATGAACCCCATCTAAGACACATAGATCAAACCACGGGCCTTAGATGGGCTCGTACATTAATCAAAAGCTACAATATGTAGAAATCATCACAAAAACTCCCTGACTCCTATAATCATGCAAAATGAACATAAAAACATATCAAACCTACTAGTAACACTTAGAGAATGTAAAATATTATAAGTTTAAAGCATTAAAAGTTTCATAGTTTAGCGGCACATCAAAACCCTCAACTTATTTGTTGCTTGTTCTCAAGCGATGGACTCAATCTAACATAAGTGGCACAACAAACACATAAACCTCAACCTCATGGCATATATCATATCTCAGTCACTCACAGATACCTATTTGATAATCAATATATGTAAAAGACGGTTATCAAACAAACTCAAGCGGACCAACAAATGGCAGAGTAACTTTGATAGATAAGATAATGTAAGTAAGGAACAATCACCAAGATGGTCGACAATTAAACAATGTAACTCAAGTGCCCTCACAAAAAGAAGTCTCGATTCTCCTCAAACTGATATATTCTGATTCAATGCTAAGGACTGATAAATACTCTCACACTCATAGTTGATATTTGAACACTGGGTATAATAACATAGGCTTGCCTCTATATTCATGACCATGACATTCGACTAGTTGAACTATGGTCACTATAGGACTTTCTTAGTTTGTAATATAGGCTCTAGGGATTGATATGATATATTTGGAATATAGTAACTAATTTCCCTCCTACACTATGCTATTTTACACTTTGCCTCACCCAACAAAGGTATTTTAACTCATTGTTCCCATTTCCTATTTCAAATCCTTTAGGGTGCACCTATTCTACTTTTCAGCTCATTGCCTTGTATTTGTCTTAATTCGTTTTTCTTTTCAGCTCATATTTTGTCATTTATGCATTTTCTCACACCTATTTCACATTTTTCCTTTATTTTTGTATTTCGATGCTTTCCTTCCCGTCCTGTTGTGGTTTCTTTGCAATAGCCACCCTTAATTTTTGTTGTTGGCTGTGTTTAGGTGTTATATCTGACCTATGAATCAGGGTCACTTTTGGTAGCCACCCTCAACTTAGGCTTTCAGCTTGAGTTGAGGTGCACAATATTCAAGGAGGGACCAGGGACAATTTTAAGATTTTACACAGACCAAAAAATTTGGTGACTTAGGTATTTACAAAAGAAAGGGTACATGTTTCGCTCAATCGCTGGGATCAAGGGATGCACACTGCATTTGTTCAATTATTTTAGTCTAAGTGGACCACCATGAACAACGATCTATAATATTTTCCTAACCAACTAACCTACAATACAGTTAGAGTAACGTGGTAAGCTCTAGATTGAAACACAATGTAAGAATTACATAATAAAGCTCACACACACTTGGCACTGAATGCATTGCAATATAGATTCCGAGATCATGCTTTTTTTTTCATATTCTAGCCCTATATTATCAGAACAAACACTGTCAACTACTAATCCAACATAGTTGTCATCAATACTACCTAGCAGCACATTAACAATTTCAAAAAATGGGGGGGAGGGTATCATTTTTCAGTATAAACAAATATATGCAATAGATGTTAGTGTAATATGCTACCAATACTACCTAGGCATCTTAAATATGCTGATTCAATAGAAAATAAATGTCCTCAGGAAAGAACACAGGAAAGAAAGCTCAACAAGGTCAAAAATTTAGGTAGATATAGGCCTTGGTTACTCTAACTTTGCCGAGGCCGATAACTATCGACACTGCATCGAAATATCCTTGCATTTTCCTCAATGCAACAATATAAAGGAAAAGCCAACATAAGGGTCAAGAAAGAACATACTTGGGCGCTGAGCGCTAGTCTGCATTGGTGAATCACCACCCTTAACCTGCTGGGTGGTATCTACCATTTTTGTGTCCTGTATTGACGGCCTAACACCCAATGTTATCTGCTCCTCTCATGCACATTATAACACCTCACACTTTATATAGGCTTGTCTATCAGCCTCTAGCTGCTCTCTCTACATCCACTTAGTATATCTCTTTGCAGCCTCCGGATAATCATCTCTCATACAACTCCTCTTCGTAGAGATATAGGATGCATGCTTATCAGCAAATCGATCCAATACCTCTCTAGTAATGTCTGGCATAGGAATCATCAAAGGTGATGGATTCACTGTCATCATCTCATCACGAAGCTGCTGAATCTTCATCCAAGTGGCTATAACATTTGGAGTCTGAGATGATCCGAAATGATCCTTTATATGCCTCTCAAATGTGTCCACATGGCCATGTAGTAATTTGAATATCTCCTAAAATGTGGTTATATAATGCTCCTATATGTTCTCTTCAGATGGACTTACGAACCCAAGGCCTAATTTGTTGTAGTAACTAAGTCGATTGGCACACACTGTGAATCTAGCATTGTAACAGAGCTTGAATAGACTCTGCAGAGATATAGACCATACCAGTGGTCCAAGGACGTGAAGGTACGACCTCAGTTATAATGGAGAAAGTTAAAGTGGGCCCTATCTCCATCTCCATATCATTATGTGGGGGCCTCTTTGATTGATCACCATCATCAGTAGTGGTGGCAATGGTATTGGCCACATGTTGCAAAGGCTTGGTGAGCATCTTTGATAATCAGACTACAGTTTGTGGTGCTCTCCCCAACATAATCAAATTCTTATTGGCCTTTAGGCTAGCATCCTTAGTCCTCTGGACGTTTATCATGATGTCCACATTGGGCATGATCTCTGCCCTAACCTTTATTACATAGTCTTTGTATTAAACATGGGAACAGGATCAAAGTGGACCTTCTCAATGCTCGCTCCTGTGTCTCCTCAACTATACACCAAACGAAGTTAATATCATAGTCAGTTAGAATGCTAGCAGCCAATACTATATGATTCACCATCTAGGTGTTATTAGCATGGGTTGGCCAGACCCCAATACGAACCATTGTTGTAACACCCCATATCTTACAATACTAGTATTATGCAAATAAAACATCATATGGTTTGGTCATATTAGCACCCATTTTTAAAAGTGCTGGAATCTCAAATTAGAGGGTGATATGTTTGTCTAACGCTGGAGGGGGTCGAGTGTAAATAAGTTTTATTTAAAATTCAGTAGATCACGACCCTAAACAAAGTGAGAGAATTGAGGTGCTTGTAGGACTTGAGAAGCTAGCAGGGGAGTCACCTACTTGCTTAGCTTAAATTGCTAGATAAACAGAGAAAAGGACCGACATCGAATTTGTCCAAGTCCAATTATGGATAAAGTCTGTGTTAAGAGTATAATTTAATCCCATATTTTAGCATCATAAATGGACTATATTTTCAGTCCAAGAAGGATATTAAAAGATCTCAAATCGGGTTCCTGACCGCACGTTTTTTAATAATTTAGGCCCAAACTAACTAAGAGAGAGGGGAAAAATGGGCAGCCAAGGCCCATTAATTTGCAACCCAATATGGCCCAAGTGAAAGGGGGCAAAATGGTACCTTACCAACTTGATAAATAAGAATTAAAAGATAAAATAAAGTCGGCCAAAGTAACCCTTTAAAAGGGGTTACAATCAGCAAATTTAATTCATTCTTAGACTTGAAAAATTTCAGCTTTCACAAAGCTTCTTTGTTCTTCTTTCTTGACTTTATAAAATAGCCAAAAGAAGCTTTTAGGGTTCTTAAGGAGTCCCTCAACCTTGAAGGTAAAGGTAAGTGATTATTGTTATGTGTTTAGTAAGGTTTCTTTATGAGAAACAAGAAACTATGTTGGTGTCACGCCCCAAGTCCTGTTAGGGCGGGCTGGCACCCGTTGCCGATAAGGCCCGGGAGAACCAACCTGTAACTATGCACTTACTATACGTATTATGAGGGGTTTCTACCTTTAGCATGCCTTAAAGTAGATAAATAGTGATAATAAGCAAAAAGGAAATGCATATGATTGGGTCGTTGGGGCCACGGTGTCTAAAGTACGAGACATGACTTCACTGTACCTTTACATAGTCTACAAAGCCTCTAAATAGAAAAAAAAAAACATCTGATAAGGGTCGGGACAGGCCCTGCCTCAACTAACTGTACAATATACACATATAAGCTCTAGACATGCAAAGCTCCGAAGCAACCTGGAGCTTGGTGACAGCGGCTGAATATCCTGTACTCCTACTGGGGAGATCTACTAGCACTAGTACCTGCAGCATGAAATGCAGGTCCCCCGAAAGAGATGTCAGTACGAAATAATGTACTGAGTATGTAAGGTAGGATATACTATATATAAAGTAACAACTCAAATGAAACCATGCATCTGTAGAAGATTAGGGACCACACTTAGTTATACTGTGGAATCATGTACTTTAAGTTCTTTATATCACTTTACCTTTACTATAGAGTCTATACTGTAAAATCTGTGCCCAACTGTAAACAAATGACCAACTGATCAGTGGTGAAACTATATTGGGATCGTCCCTATGCTGGGTTCTCAATGAACCCCCCTCGGGGTACCACCCGTAAACTGTATCGGGATCGTCCCTATGCTAGGTTCTCAATGAACCCCCTCGGGGTACCACCCGTCAAAACTATATACTTTATCTTTCAATTACCTTTGAGATGATTCTTTTGGTGACCATAATATTGGAGCCGTACGACTGTATATGTAGCATGTGACATGTAGATAATCGTACAAGACAATATGATAAATAAAAGAGTACATTGGATAAATAATGAAATGCATATGAAATGGAACAACTTGTGAACTTTTTTTGGCAACAAGAACTCATATATCATGGTATTCATGTATGTATTGAGATATGAAGATGACTATGTAAGGGAGCATATAAACGTGTACAAGAGTGTAGACACAGTTAATAGTTGTGTCGAAGTTGGCAAGTGCCTTTATGTGCTAAGGAGAGGTCTATGTTTCTTGCCAAGTGATACGAAATCAAGTAACCTTACATACCTCGTCGTCGGACCTTTTTACTATTTCAAAACCACCTTCCCTTCCTTCAAACAGTTATCTACAACATAATAGGTGATAAAATTTGTATTAGCAGCCAATATTTACACCTTGGAAGCCCAGTTGCATAACTAAACAACACACGGGCAGCAAACGACAATTATAAACCCTAGTGTGTTCCTTCGACCTTTCCGCTCTTTAATCGTATTTTCTCATATATATTAGCATGTACACATCATGTACAGCCTACTTTAAGTTCATAAAAGCCTTACAATATCCCATAAAGCATAACATATTGCAATTTCACACAATCTAAAAACGGGCAGCATAATGTTACCTTCTTTCGCTACCTTTCGACATCGACAACTCTAAACTTATTCCAAATTTAACCAAACTGTTCCAGCAACATTTACACATGTAACATACCTTAAACAGTATTATAATATCACTTAAGAAGTCACTAAGGATGTGAGCTAATAGCTTTACACACAACAGCCCACAAATTCCAATCAACGTGATGCTTAAGATAACTCGATAAGATGTGCTTGTTAAATGAAACAAAAACCAGGGAAGCAACCTTAGGGTGATGTTTATAATTCAAATCACGCACAAAAGCAAAAGGTGCAGCAACTTTCTGCACAGAATCTGTCCATCAAATTTTAGTAGCGCAACTAGCATCTATTTCATGTTTTTCATGATAAACCTATACTAAACACACAACTATAATTAATCACCTTTACCTATAAGGTGTATAGGCTCCTTATGAACCATAAATAAGTCATTTGGCTGCTTCACAAAGTTGAGAAAAGTTGACAGAAAGTAGAGAGAGCAATTTGTTTTTTTTTTTGTGTTCAAGTGAACTATAACTTGTGGAGCAGCTTTGGATCCCTTCATATAGGGATATTATGCCGACTCTCTCTTGACCTCTTGATCAATATATACCACACATAATCAAGTAGCTTACCCACCAGCTTGACCCTCAAAGTTGGGCCTTTTTGGAGCACCAACT